>APFE031535735.1:21582-38456 GCA_000404065.3 Pinus taeda | reverse complement strand
ATCCTAAATAGTTCAATTTTGACTTAATCGTTATTATTATTATTATTATCCTTTATAATACTATGTTATATTATGATATTATTATTAAAAAGAAATTCAAGTTTCTCAATCATGTCATATGTAACCCCCCTCAATTTATGCATATGTTTTGCTTTGTCATATTGGATACGGTACACTCTTTCTTACACACTCATTTAAGACAGCACGAAAGATTCCTCTTACGTTCTCTTTAATGCATATGTTACACTCTCCTCATTTATGCCATACATTTCTCCCCTAAATGATGACACTCTTACACAATCCTTAATGCCATAAGTTATTAAGGCATGCGTACCTCTCCTTAATGGCATAAGTTACTAAGGTATGCGTATCTTTTCTCGATGGCATGAGTTACACTCCTCTAAATGGCATATGTTACTCTTCCTCAAGGCATGCATATTACTCCTTTATGACCATAATTTGTTGCTTCTCCTATATATGTATCTCATATCATCTCATCTCCTCTCTACTTATGCATTGTGAAAGAAGGAATCAAAATTGAGAGAGAGAGTTGTAGAGACTTGAAGAAGATTGTGAGGAAGAGACCTGGAGGGTAAGAGTAGAACTTGAAGGTTGATTCAGTGTTTGCATCAACTACTACTACCAGTGATCTTCAGGCTACAACTTGTTCAGATTTGGGTGAACTTACTCATTCTCTTGATCTCTCATTGTACTTTGTATGTTTGCTGAACAATTGGTATTTAATAGAAGAAGAATTTGGTGGTGTTTTCGCCTTCTGGGTTTTGCCCTGGTCATTGGACCTAAATTCTCTGTCTCATTCTGTTCTTCGCTGTCTTCCATTGTGCATTTGGTTTATGTGCTATCTACAATTGCTTAACTAATATTGCAACATAAAGAAGTTTTGTAATAAGTGATTGTTACAACATAGAACATTAGATTTCAACACCTCTTAGCTAGTGAGGTACTTTTCATTCTCTCTTAAGATCAATCTCCACGACCAATCCATTGGTCTCCCAATGATAACCCAAGGGAGAGATCAGGTATACAAGACTCATCATAAGGAAAGATACATAGCATCAAACTCATCCCATAAGCCAAAACCCAATGGCATCAATAGTCAAAACCTAATTGACCATGAGATCAATCATTGAGGCCAAAGTCTCCAACCATATGAAATAGTTTCTTAGTCAATCTCAGTGACCCACGAGAGTAATCGAATTCAATATCTCCGACCATCCCACTAGTCTCAGTAAAAAATCAATGACCCAAGAGAGAGAACACAATATCAATCTCCCCGACCACCCTATTGGTCTCTTAGTCAAACATAATGATTCAAGGGAGTAATCAGGATTAAATTGTCTGACCATACCAATTGACTCCCATTCAATCTCAATGAACTAAGAGAGTACAAAGGGCCCATATTCCTGACCATAAACAAGGGTCCCTCAATCAAACTTAATGACCTACAGGAGGTGTTGGAAATATTGAGGGGGGGGGTGATTTAGTATTTCTTTGCAATTGTTATTTTTACTAATTAGATCACTTATAATTAGAACACAAAATGAACAATAAGAATAAATACTTTTATTAATAAGGAATAATGAGGACTTCAATCATCTTCTTTGCAATAAACCAAGTACAATATAGTTTAGGGCTCCAACCCTAGATGAAGACACCAATCCTCCAATCCACCAGGCTCCAACTTGTACTTTGCCAAGCACCAACTTGGACTTCATGAGGCTCCAACCTCTAGGGCTCCAACCCTCTTACTGGTACAGGCTCCAACCTGTTCTTCTTGAGGTCTCTTATCCTATAGGGCTCGAACCCACAACTTCAATTTGTCATGATAAGTTTAATGATTCTTAACGGCTCCCAGTATTTTCCGCAATGAGCCCTGGCAATATCTTCACCTTCAACACTGCCCTGAAACGATCTCCAAGGCACTTAGCTCATCAATGACAACTTTGTCTTCACATAATGGTGTCACCACAACTCTTCATGGTACCCAAACAAGATCTTCAAGGTTACATCGTGATGACTTCAACGATGCATCATGGTCTCCAATGATGTCTCCAAGATTAGGTAAAGCTTTTCAATAAGATGTCTTCAATAGGCTTCTAGATTACTTTTCAAGGTATGCTCAAGATCAGCTCCAACTGCTCTTCAAGATCTCCAAGGTTTCAAAATAGTCTTCAAGACTACTCTAACAACTGCACAATAGGTCTTCTATAAGATATCTCAAGATATATCTACAAAGTCTTTTCCAATATGTCTCTATAAAAACTTCAGGTCTACTTCAGCTAGATGAGTTCAATTCTTTAGCTATGCTTCAACTCTGTTCCAAAAGATCTTCACTTTCACTTCAAGATTATCCTCAAGAATGCTCCAAATGATGTTACTAAACCACTCACAAGTTTGACTTTTGTGCAAGAGGTTTTGTCTTTCAAGATCAGTTCCAGACTTCCAATTTGCCCACTCTCCAAAAGTTCCAAATACATCACTGCCCAAAACTCCTAACGCTTCATTGTCCAAATACTTCACTCCTCCAAACGACCTTTTGTAGCTACAAAAACACAGTGTAATCACCCTTCACTGGTCAACATTTTGGTGATTGTTCTCACTAATTTTTGAGTTGTGATGATAGTCCAAGCATGTCATAGTATCGAGCTACCAAGGGTATAACTTCCCACAGGTTTGAGGCACTTGTAGGTCTGGTCCCCTCAAAAAGGTTTATTCACACGTCTTTAATGTAGATTGGCTGAAGATCCGATCTCCTAGGTAGCTGCTCTCATTGGTCCGTTACTTTAATGACAAGAGAGCTTACAATAGGATTGAAGTTTCTAGGTCTACTGCCTCCTCATATGACTGTCCTCCGATTCATCACAGGTGTATCCGAGCTACACCACAACCCTGTAATCACAGGTCCGAGGTCTAGAAAATTGTCCACAATCTGAATTTATGAGGTTTGAGGTAATTCAGATCTGCAATCCGAGTTTAGTTCAGGGTCTAGCCTCCTTTTCACAAGTCCTAGGTTTATCACAACAATATGCCCAAACAATAATTCTTCTCAACCTCTTTCTTGTCTCTGTCCTCTTGATTGTGTTCTACATAAAAAATGATAGTTAGAATGAGGATTTCAAACTTGTATTTATACTGGATTTGACCTTAAATGAAAAGACGCGTCCCTTGGAGGAGCCCACTTGGTCATGCTAGCTCATGTCGGCTAGCCTAAAAAATGAATTTTTCTAACTTGTAAATTCATTTTCTCTCAATCTAGGAGGAGTTAGAAGGTGAGTAATAGCTCATTGGAAAGGGGAAAATGTCTTCTACATGCTGTTGCCATTCTCATCCTTGAATGAACTTATTTTTCCAACAATAAAAATATATTTTGTGAAACTATCATCATTATTTCATTATTTCATTTAAGGCAGTCTTTAGGATTTTATGTCTAAGGTTCCTTCTTCATAGATTTTAGAGCTTCATTCTAGGGCAAACAATGTAGCTAAGAAATATCACTTCATAGGAGGGTTTCATGCAAACATGGAAAAGGCTCCTTCATTCATCAACAATCTAGGGTTTGCTTGAGGTTAGGGCAACATCACAAAAGAGTTGTTCATGCATCACAAGAATATTCGCTGTCTCCAATAATGCCATATTGACATCAATGACAACTTTGACCAACAGTCTCCCCCTTTGTCATTGATGGCAATATTCTTTCCCTTTCAACAATTCCCCCCCCCTTTGACATTAATGGCAATATTCTTGCCCTTTCAACAATTTCTCCCCCTTTGACATTAATGGCAAATGGGGTGCCCAAGTATTCCCCCTATCAAGCTACTTCTTGACATGCTACTCCATCGTATTTTCTTTATCAATGATAGTTCTTCATGATGGATATGTTGTTCCCCTTGTCATGGTGCTCTTCTTTAATGAACTTGCTCCCCCTAATCCTTTGCATGCCTTCATGAGAAAGGATGAGGTAGATGATCAACCAACTCCCCCTGCCTGCATAAACTCCTCTAGCTATTCTTTTTGCTCAAGATAAAAAAGATTGTTGCCTTGTTATCAAGTGGAAGACATCTTCAAGAATGGATGTGTAGTGAAGACACAATGTCATGATTTTCTTCAATAGAATTACTCCCGAGAGTTGATCTATCAAGACATGATTGTCCATGTGTGACTCATCAAGGGTTTCATAGGACTCTTCACGGACAACTTCTGCAAGAATAGTCAAGAATCACATGCCCCCCCTAACAATATGCATAATCTCCTTTTTGGCAGAATTTAAAAAAAAAAAAAAAAAAAAAAAAAAAAAAAAAAAAAAATGGAATATCATATCTGCCAAAGATGTACTTGGAATATCATATCTGCCAAAGATGTACTCATTAGATCAACAAATGAGTTGATGTCTTGAGTGTTCAAGAGGATTTCTGATCCAATTTGCTTCCTTCTCCATACTTGTGTAACTTTCTTTTTTAGCTTGTTTAGGGACCCAAGTCAAGTTATAATCACAAGCCATATGTCCAATATTATGGCAATTGAAACATTCCATCTTGTTCATGAGCGAGGAATCATGACTTGTTATTGCAAAGTTGCTTCTAGGAGACTGATGGGAACCATTATATTTGTCCTTTTGATATGCCCTACAATCCTTTGCCATGTGCCCAAAATTTGTACAAGAATAACAATAACCAAAAAATATATTTTGGTACTTGGAGGATGGAGATTGCCTTGATGTATTTCTAAAGTCATTTTGCCTTGGGATCCTTTGATGATATCCATTGCCTCTTGCATCTTTGACACCATCTGCATATATTCTTGGAGGAGGGTTTTTTCCAATGTCATCTTGACTCTTCTCCTTGCCTTTTGTTAGAACTGAGGGCATCAATATTTCTTCCAAGCTTCTCCACATCCTTGTTGTTTGAAGCATTAGGGTTTGCATCATTTATATTTGAGGGTTCACTTGCATAACCAAGACGTGATTTATCAAGATGAGATCTTTGATGACTTAGGATGTCATTTAGGGTTTGAGAACTCTTTAGTCTCTTGTTCAAATGATCATCTTCTTTCTTTAGAAGATCAATTTCTTCTTTCATCATCTTGCATTTTTCATCCTTTTTTGCTAGATGGTTCTCCATTTCTTCCTTCATCCTTGTTGCTTCATATGATTGGGCCTTAAGTGAGGTGACATCTGATTTTAATTTGATTTGGAGATATCCTCATCCTTTTCTTCTAGTTGGCATGTCATGGCATTTCTTTCCTTTTCAGCTTCATCGACTTGTCCTTCCAGGAGGGTGAAAACTTCCATCACCTTTTCAACTCTTTGTGCTTGTTTCTTTGCTTTTCTTAGTTGAGATTTAAGGGAGGAGACCTCTTCCTTGTATTAACTAATTTTCGCTTAAAGTTTGTTCAAGTCCTTGTGTCTTTTTTCAAGATGGCTGACAAAGTGTCTTCGCTTTTCTTTGCTTTATCCAATTGATTTGTCATGGATATGACTTCTTCGTGATGCCTTTTCTTGTTTTGATGAAATTCCTCCTTTAGCTTGTTGAGCTCCTCATCTCTTTCTTGTACCTAAAGCTTGAATAAGTCAACTTCCTTCCTTGCCTTGTCGAGGTTATGGTGACCATCTTGTGATTCCTTCTTGAGCTCCTCATTTTCCTTTTTCAAATTGCTTCTCTCTTTTAGGGCAACTACAAGTTTTGCCTTGAGATCTTCTTCATTTTCTTCTTCTTCTAGGTCCTCCTTGGTCTTGATGCCTTCACTTTTGTTTTCAGCTTCTTTTATGGTTTCTTGTTAATTTTTAGGCAACAATGGTATGTTCTATGCTTTAGAGCTTTTACTTCAATTTCTTTATGAGCCCAATATCAATTTCAGTTTAGCAATCACATAAACATATAAGTAAAATGTTGATAGAACATAAACATAAACAATAGAAGACAAGCCAAGACAAGAGGACACAAGATGTGGCACCAGCCAGGGACAAACCCCATTATGAGGAAACCCTTGATCAAATCTTCTTTTAGGCTTCAATAGTTTAGCAGAGAGATAGTACAATTTACAAATTCTGATAATTTATAACAACAACAAAAGAGCCCTAACCAGAAAAGTCAACCTTGGTCAACAAGGCATATTTTTTTCCTCAATTCAGCTTGGTCAAACCCACTCAACTTTGGCCTCCAATAGTAAGTCTAATTAGCCCAAAAATAGTCTGAATAAGTCCAATCAAAATTGGTCAACAAAAGTCAACCCTGCGGCCAGCCCTAGCACAATGAACGCTGGTCAAACAAGAGGTCAGATTGCCTAGGTTCTTGTGCCCAGATCTGCGGCTTGCTAGGATAGAATTCCTCCACCCAAAATCGCATCGAAAACAAGTCAACGCTTGGTCAACGCAATCAAAACAACCTCTAAAATTTTTGGTCAAATCTGGTCAACGCTGAAACAAAAAACCCCTTCCTTCCCTTCGCACGTGTGGAGAGCAACTTCTGATTTTCGTACCCAATCAAAGTAGGAGAGAGAAGATAAGTGAGTGAAGTGTGTCCAAATGAGGAGTCATCATGTATTTATAAGCAAACATTGAGGATGAATAGATGTAACTGTTGGGCTTCGAGCCTACATGAGTTTGCTGACCGACCTCAAAATAAATTCATAACTTCATTTGTACATGTTAGAATGGGATGATTTTTAGATCAATCTTTCACCTCTCAGAGAGAGGAATCCAAGAAAAATATCAACCGTCATAAATAAGATAACCCATGTGGAGTTTGGCCCTAGTTGCCAATTTTAACACTCCCTCCCACCTAGGGAGAACTCCACCTGGTAATCCATCTGCCAATTTGTACCATCTTTGCCATCCATGCACTGCTCTCCACTACTCTGCTTTGTTGAATGATGAAGAAGAAGAAGTGATTGAGAATGTATGGTACCATTCTATATTGACCCAAAGTCAGTCTCAATCAAAAGAGAGTGTCTCATATCACTCTTACTGACCCAAAGTCAGTTCCCATTGATCCCAGATCAATATCAGACATCCTAGAATAGGGAGTACGGTAGTACATGATGTGTCCATCAATAGTACTATGGTCCCTATCCTCCGTTTCCTACTCATTAGGCAGATGAGAGGTACTTCCCATGAGTCCTAGACTGCATGGGTAGGATGTCTCGGCAGGAGAAGGATGAACCACTCGTCCTGCTCACATGTCGCCAAGGGGTATCACAGGGGAAGGATGAACCACTCACCTTGTACACAACAAACCACTAGGGGAAGGCTGAACCACTCACCCTATTGTTGCTCACCGCTCCAAGAAGTACTCCAAGCCTCTTGGAGCTCCTAGAGCTCAATGTCCATCTCATAGAAGACTCTTCTAAGACGGTCTCTCCACAACTCCAAGTCGTTCTCGGAAGGGCAAGAATTTGACCTTCCCTAGGGGCTTTGTCAGAATATCGGCAACCTTCTCATTAGTCCCAATGTGATGGAGCCTTATTGCTCCTCGTTGTACCATATCCTGGATAAAGTGGTACCTGATATCTATATGCTTGGAGCGATCATGAAACACGAGATTCTCTGATAATCAGATCCCACTCTGGTTTTCGCAGAAGATCACGGTGGTATCCAGCACGTGTCCAAACAACTCACTGAAGAGCTTTCTCAACCAGACAACGTCATATGAGGCCATACTAGCAGCTATGTATTCGGCCTCGATGGTGCTTAAGGCAACCGATTTTTGCTTCCTGCTCATTCAAGATATTGAAGCGAAACCCAAAGAAAACAACATCCAGAAGTGCTCTTGTGATCTGCCACACTGCCAACCCAGTCAGTATCAGAATAACCATGTAGCCTCACATTTTCGGTAGTGTATCTCAGTGCATGAGTGATTGTGCCCTGAAGATATCTCAAAAGATTCTTGGCGGCAATCCAATGTATATGATGTGGCTCAACCATGTATTGGCTCAATGTGTTAACTATAAAACATATGTCCGGACAAGAGTTCACCAAGAACATCAGTGCTCCTATGAGTTGACGATACTCAGAAGAATTTCCCAATTCAGGTCCAGCGACACTACCACATAACTTCTTAAAGTTAAGTTCCATCGGAGTAGTCACAAGCTTGCAGTCCACCATCCCAAATATTTCCAATATCCTCACAACATATTTTCCTTGAGAGAGGAAAATTTCACCTAGCTGTTGCTAGACCTCCAACCCTAGGAAATAATGCATTGGTCCTAGGTCCTTCATCTCAAATTCAGAAGGCAACTCCCTTTTACATTTGTGAATGAGAGGGTCTGCACCTGTCAGAAAGAGGTCGTCCACATAAAGTACGAGAATGAAACGTTTATCATATTCAACCTTAAAGTAAAGGTTCATATCGACTTCACTTCTAGTGAATCCCAACTTCATCAGATAGCTATCGATCCTCTCATACCAAGCCCGGGGTGCTTGATTCAATCGATAGAGAGCTTTCTCCAACCTGCATACATGAGATTCCCGATCATGAACTTCAAACCCCTCGGGTTGTACCACATAGACTTCCTCTTTGATTCAACCATGCAAGAAGGTGGTCTTGACATCCATCTGATGTAGGTTCCATCCTTGCAAGGCAGCAAGGGCTATGATCGAGCAGATGGTGGTGTATCAGGCAACAGGTGCAAATATCTCATCGTAATCTACGCCTTCCTTTTGAGAGAAGCCTTGAGCAACAAAGCGAGCCTTGAACTTTTCTACACTTCCATCAACTCCATGCTTGATTTTGTAGAGCCACTTAAAAGTGACAACCGATTTGTCCTGGGGTTTAGGGACCACATCCCAGACATCATTCTTCATAATTGACTCGTATTTTTCATTAGTAGCATCCTTCCATACTTGTTTTCTACGACTTCTTCGAATGATGAAAGCTCATTTTGAATGATAATGCTCATGGTGGTCAAATATCCTTGGTACCCTGTTTGGCTTCTTGCTTTCACGGAAAGTCCCCCTTGGTGCATTGTGCCTCTCAACATCTTCGAGAGTCTCCTTAAGCCATGAGGGTCTCCTCTTGGAGGAGGAAGGCTCATGAGCGAGTGGATCAATAGGATCCATAGGTTCATCAACATCATGCATCACTTCGTCCTCTTTTTCACCCTGATTTCTTGTGTCAGCTTCTTTGTCCTTCCTTAGGATAGGAAGGTTGTTGATCTTTCTGAGGGCCATACTTTCATCGAAGGTGACATCATGACTTATCTCAACTTCCTTTTGACCAGCCACATAAATTCTATATCCCTTAGACTTTTCACTATAGCCCACAAAGATTCTTTTCTTTCCAGATGCATCCAATTTGCTTCTTTTCTCTTTAGGCACATGAAAATATACGGGGCTTCCAAAAATTATAAAATGAGAGACATCAGGTTTCTTACTAGTGAATATTTATTCGATAGTTTTGGAGTCCAATGCTTGATGAGGGCATCGGTTTTGAACATACACGATGATATTTGCAGCGTCACCCCATAGAAACTCCAGAAGGCCTTGATCATGAAGCATGGCACAGACAACTTCTACAATAGAGCCATTCTTCCTTTCAGCCACACCATTATGCTCGGGGGTGTATGGCATTGTATCTCCCTCTCAATGCCAACTTCTCTCCAATAATCTTGGAATTCATTGGATTCATACTCGGTCCCATTAGCAGTCCTCAATATCTTGATTTTCTTCTTGGATTGGTTTTCGATCAAGGCTTTGAAATGTCGGAACTAGGGGAACACTTCATCCTTCTTCTTCAAGAAGTAGATCTAGGTCTTGCGAGAATAATCACCCACAAAGGTGAGATAATATAGGTATCCTCCTAAGGAGTTTATGAGCATCATACCAAATATGTCGGAGTGGATCAATTGCAATATGTCTGTGGTCTTGCTATTACTTGAGGGGAATGGTCCCCTTGTAAGTTTTCCTTCGGCAAATTTCGGACATACACCTTCATGCTGTACTTTGAACTCGGGCATACCTGTCACCATCTGTCTCACATCGTGTAGGGCCTTATAATGAAGATGGGCGAACCTCCGGTGCCATAGTTCAGTTTGTAGAGATGTGTCGCAAGACATGGCTCCCAATGGACTTCCTCCAACTTGATACAAAATGTCAACCCTGAATCCAAGAGAAAAAGCATCCTAGAAATTTCTTTTCCAAGCATGTACCTTTCCATCGATAAAAGCCACCTTGAATCCTTTATCTTCCATTGCTGAAATGGACACTAGGTTCTTCTTGAGATCGGGTACATATAGTACTTCTTGCAAATGAATGGTGTTACCTTGATTCAATTGAAGGGTAACTTTGCCTACTCCCTTCAGGGATAGTTGGTATCGTCTCCAAGGATGATTTCCAAGTTTGTCTCGTTTTCTATCAGATTAGAGAGGGCTTCCTTGTATCCGGTGAAGTGCCTTGAGTCATCACTATCAATCAGCCAATTTCCCAAAGTGTCTGGAGGAGAGGCAGTGGAGAGGGCCGATATAAGATAGTACTCTTTTTGCTTATTGTTAACAACATTGGATTCATCATATCTGGAGTTTCTTGATTTCTTGGAGGGTCGACCATTTCCTTAAGTTTCGACATTCGTTTTTCCTTTGCCATTGGTCCTGCCATTCCTTTGATTGTTGTTGTTGTTGTTGAAGTTGCACTTGGAGTTGTTATGATAGTCGTCATTTCGAGGTGTATCCCTTTTATTAGGACACTCCCTTGCATAGTGGCCAAACTTATTGCAAACAAAGCACTTGCCCTTCCTTCCTCCCTTAGATCCAAGCTTTCCATAGAAATGACCTTTAGACCTTGCATTATTCCTCGTTTTGTCATGAGCAGAGAATGTAGTGGGTTTGCTTCTATTGGAAGGTATTTCTTTCTCTACCATTCTTGTTTCTTCTTGAATACATCTCGACATCAATTCTTCAAACCCTGGAATTCGATCATTGTTGAGTATAGTGGTTCTAAATACATACCACTTAGGTGGGAGTCCTCCAAGGGCGGTGAGAGTAAGTTCCCTGTCAAGAATGACTTCTCCAATCGAGAGTAGATCATTCTTGATCTCAGTAATTCTCAAGAAATAGGATTGAATGTCCTTGTCCTTTCCCTTCTTAATATCCTTCAACTTATTCTTGAGAAAGAGAATTTGATTAACATTACTAACCTTGAACATGCCAATCAACCTGTTGTATATCTCCTTGGAGGACTTCAATTCTGAGATATAGGCCACTAGATGCTTGTCAATGGAATCCCTAATAATCTTCTTCACTTTGACTTCAACCTTATTGTACTTGGTCTTCGCAGCAACCAATGCATTTGAAGGAGGCTTAGGGATTTTACCCTGCACATAATCCATCACTTCCTTCTCTTCCAAGGTCAAATTAAGAGACATCTTCCGTCCATGATAGTTAGATTTATCATGGAGCTTGTCTTCAGCCGGAAAGTAGGATGAGGAACCCATTGAGTCTTTTGTCCTTGTCCAACTGTCTTTGGTGATTGCTTTTTCACTCTTGCTTGGGCTTTGTCTTCATTTCAGCTATGATACCATGTTAATTTTTAGGCCACAATGGTATGTTCTATGCTTTAGAGCAATTTTACTTCAATTTCTTTATGAGCCCAATAACAATTTCAGTTTAGCAATCACATAAACATATAAGTAAAATGCTGATAGAACATAAGCATAAACAGTAGAAGACAAGTCAAGACAAGATGACATAAGATGTGGAACTAGCCAGGGACAAACCCCAATGTGGGGAAACCCTTGATCAAATCTTCTTTTAGTCTTCAATAGTTCAACAGAGAGAGATCGTACAATTTACAAATTCTGATAATTTATAACAACAACAAAAGAGACCTAACCAAAAAGGTCAACGCTGGTCAACATGGCAATTATCTTCCTCAATTCAGCTCGGTCAAGCCCAGTCAACTTTGGCCTCCAATAACAAGTCTAATCAGCCCAAAAATAGTTTGGAAAGGTCCAGTCAAAATTGGTTAACAAAAGTCAACCATACGACCAACCCTAGTACATTCAACGTTGGTCAAATAGGAGGTTAGATTTCCTCAGTTATTGTGCCCAAATCTGTGGCCTGATAGGACAAAATTCCTCCACCCAAAATCGTACCAAAAACAAGTCAACTCTTGGTCAACGCAGTTAAAACAACCTCTGAAATTTTTGGTCAAATTTGGTCAACGTTGAAACAAAGAAACCCTTCCTTCCCTTCGCACGTGTGGAGAGCAGCTTTTGATTTTCGTATCCAATCAAAGTAGGAGAGAGAAGATGAGTGAGTGAAGTGTGTCCAAATGAGGAGGAGGCATCATGTATTTATAGGCAAACGTTGAGGATGAATAGATGTGACTGTTGGGCTTCTGAGCCTACATGAGTTTGCTGGCCGACCTTAACAATTTGTCCATAATCAAAATAAATTCATAACTTCATTTGTACATGTCAGAATAGGATGATCTTTAGATCAATCCTACACCTCTTGGAGAGAGGAATCCAAGAAAAATATCAGCGATCATAAATACGATGACCCATGTGGAGTTTGGCCCTAGTTGCCAATTTTAATAGTTCTAGATTTCCTTCTTGTTTTTCATCATCTTCTCGATTAGAGGTCATGATCAAAGCTCCTTGTGAGTGAAGATTTTGAAGTTTGTCCCACATACCTTTTGTTGATGAGCATTTTTCCATTTTGGCCTTTATAGGATTTGGCAGCCCACTCAAGATTGCTTTTATTTCTATTGCATTATATTCCTTTGGATTCTTCTTCCATCGTGCTTTCAGTAATCACTAATTCCCAAACTTCAAAGCCTTGAGCCATTAAGAAATTCTTTATTCTTCCTTTCCATATATCGAAGTTTCCATGGAGCTTTACCAACTTGATTATCTTTTGCTTTCATGGTTGAAGAAGAGACATCTTAAGAAGGATTGGAGGCTTTCTTCCTTGGCTGCCATTTGTGTTCTAAGGATCTACCTTCAAGCTGTTAGGCTTTGAGTGAAGGTGCTGGCTCTGATACCAATTGTTGGAAATACTGAGGGGGGGGTGAATCAATATTTTTTTTCAATTGTTATTTTTACCAGTTAGATCACTTATAATTAGAACACAAAATGAACAATAAGAATAAATACTTTTATTAATCTGGAATAACAAGGATTTCAATCCTCTTCTTTACAATAAATCAAGTACAATATATTGTATGGCTCCAACCCTAGACGAAGACACCAATTTCCAATCCACAGGTCTGAGGCACTTGTAGGTCTGGTCCAAGCTTCCAAAAGGTTTATTCACATGTCTTTAATGTAGACCGAGCCCTCCAAATGTTTGTTCACTGGTCTGAGGTCATATCATTGAACCCTTAAACTTATTATCTGCAGAGCTGAGCTCCTTGGTAACTGCTCTCACTGGTCCGTTGCTTTAATGACAAAAGCGCTGACCATAAGACCAAAGTTTCCAGGGCCACTGCCTCCTTATATCGCTGTTTTCCGATTCTTCACAGGTGTATCCGAGGTACACCACAAGTCTGCATTCACAAGTCTGAGCTCTTGAAAACTATCCACAATCCGAGTTTATGAGGTCCAAGGTATTTCAAGTTTGCAATTTGAGTTTAGTTCAGGTTCTAGCCTCCTCTTCACAAGTTTGAGGTCTATCACAACAATATGCCCAAAAAGTAATTCTTCTTGACCTCTTTCCTGTCTCTCTCCCCTTGACTGTGTTCTACACCAAAAATGATAGTTAGAATGAGGATTTTCGACTTGTGTTTATACTAGATTTGACCTTAAATGAAAAGATGTGTCCCCTGAAGGAGGAGCTGACTTGGTCATGCTAGCTCTTGTTGGCTAGCCTAAAAAATTAATTATTCTAGCTTGTAAGTTCATTTTCTCTCCATCTAGGAGTTGAATGCGAGTAATAGCTCATTGGAAACAAGAAAATGTCTTTTACATGCGGGTGCCATTTTCATCCTTGAATGAGGTCAGTTTTCCATCAATAAAAATATATTTTGTGAAACCGTCATCATTATTTCATTTAAGGTAGTCTTTATGAGTTTATGTCTAGGGCTTCTTCTTCATAGATTTTAGGGCTTCATTCTAGGGCAAACCATGTAGCTAAGTAAGAACTATCACTTCATAAGAGGGTTTCATGCATACATGGAAAAGGCTCCTACATTCATCAACAATCTAGGGTTTGCCTGAGGTTAGGGCAACATCACAATAGAGCTATTAATGCATCACAAGAATATTTTCCATCTCTAATAATGCCATATTGACATCAATGACAACTTTGACCAATAATATGAAATGACCAAACACTCCCAACCATATGAAATGGCCAAACTCCCCAACCATATGAAATGGTTTCTCAGTCAATCTCAGTGACCCATGAGAGTAATCAAATTCAATCTCTCTGACCATCTGTTATGAAATCAGCTCACAAAAAGATAGAAAAGATAGTTGAACGCCTTAAAATTCAGCCTGTTCGAGGGGGCAACCTCCTTTACATTACATAAATGAATAATTCTTGGATGATAGAAATGAAAAGACCTTTATATATATATAGGAGTCTAAGGGGTCATAACATAATCAGAGCCGACATAAAAATAATAATGTAGGGGCAAAATAATAACAATAGTGGGCTTCTATGGGGCACAATAGGAACAATATGGGCACTACGTTGGTACATCAATATAATAAGTGGGTTGTACTAATAACAATAAGGGGTTACACTAGTAGTATAGGGGCCTAACATGCCCCTCTCCTTCGAAAAGTTGTCCTCACGTTGAGTAGTTCTTGAGCTTCTGTATAAAATTTTTGTCCTCCCATGTGGAATCTTCAGCGGGTAAGTTCTTCCACTTGATGAGATACTTTGAAATTGATTGATTTCGTAGCTGTCGGTTTTTGTTTCTGTGACTACTCCAGGTTCCAATATGATTTTTCCTTCCTCTTCAATTTCTGACAATATTGTTTGAATTGGGATCTTTTGCAACTTTTGAATAAGTGGCCATACTTCTTCGTCCTCCTTCCATTCATCCCTTGCTTCGTTTATCCAGTCTGGTTGGATAGTAGAAATAGCACAAAACAATGCTTCCACATCCTCATCCTTGAAGAGTCTTCCCATTCGGTACGGTCGCCATTTTTTAAGTGCCTGTAGTATTGCCAACATTTCCTTCTCATAAATAGCTTGCTTGAGATGTAGCAGTAAAAATACCCAATCACCTACATCAAAACATTTTTCACTACGATGTTGATCTACCTGTTGTTTTGTTTGATTTTGCACCAAAGTGGCGTTATCCTTTAAAAGTTGGAGAACTTGTCGTTGATGCTCGATGTGATCTTTCACTGCTTGAACCTTTTTCTTCTTGATATGTCCTTCTATCTCTAGAGTTTGAGGAGTGGTAACTTCTTCCAATCCTTTACAAGTTATGGTCGGATTCATTTCTTGACGCTCGATGTGATCTTTCACTTCTTGAACATTTTTCTTCTTGATATGTCCTTCTATCTTGATAGTTTGAGGAGTGGTAATTTCGACTAATGAATTACAAGATATGGTTGGATTCATTTCTTCTTTATTGATGTGATCTTTCACTTCTTGCACCTTTTTCTTCTTGACATGTCCTTCTATCTTGAGAGTTTGAGGAGTGGTAATTCTTGCAATGCTTTACAAGATATGGTCTGATTCATTTCTTCTTTCTCTGGGGTGGGGTCCTAGCATATATCCTCTTCTTTTGATGTTTCTTGATCCTTTTCTTCCTCCTCTTCATATTCTATGTAAAATAATTTCTTCTCAACACACTTATGACCTTAAGTGCATTTGCTATCACAATTGTAACAAAGCCCTTTTTCTCTTTTTTCTTCCAATTGTTGTGGTGTAACCCTTGTAGGTTGTGGAAGGCTAGGAGAAACAACACTTCCATCTTCATAGTTGTGAGAGGTAGAATTCATTGTTGCCATAATTTTACTTTATAGTATGTCACAAAGCCCTTTTACTCTTTCCAATTGTTGTGGTGTTTCTCTAAAGGTGTTGCTCTTTGTATCCTCATAATGCGCTATCACTTCTTCTGTGAGAATTGACCACGTAACAAGTCATCTACGAGAACAAAGCCCTTTATACCATAAAAATTGATCTGGTTCTAAATATGAATATGCAATACATAACTTTTGTAATAGTGGTACACCATGTAGATCAAAATATTGCTCCATTTGAAGTATCCAATTTACCGGATCCTTCCCATCAAACTTCTTCATCTTGTTTTTTCTTGATTTTAGGAGCTTGATCTTGAAACGATTGTAACTATGTACTTTTAGATCTTTAAGTTCTGACCTTTTGACCTATAGTAGCCCTTTGTTTCCTCTTTTCAATGCCACCAGTTTGACCCTAATTGGATTCTCCAATCAAGAGTTATGCCAAAGCTCCCACAGTGACCTGATTATTGTGGAGGTTTGCCGTTACACCAAAACCAGCAGGTATTGGTAAACATTACAACCCAGTAACTAGGATCCCCAGGGTGGAAATTACAGATTCCATAGAGGTGCGGTGATTCTTCCAACACCCCCCTCAAACGCAGCTCGGGGGAATCGAACCTGGGTCCAAGCTCTGATCCATGTGGAGGTTTGCCGTTACACCAAAACCAGCAGGTATTGGTAAACATTACAACCCAGTAACTAGGATCCCCAGGGTGGAAATTACAGATTTCATAGAGGTGCGGTGATTCTTCCAACAATTATAGACCTTTCCAGAAGAGCGAACTTGTATGACATGCCACGAGTCACTGTTTCGACATTTGGATCTGAAAAATGCATACAAGAAACTACAGTCCGTCCTCTTTCTGTACCTTCTTATGAAATTTCAATCCGATCCCCAGAGAGAAAGTTATGACGATTTTCCCCAGGTCACCTGTTTGG
>APFE031535735.1:5069-21562 GCA_000404065.3 Pinus taeda | reverse complement strand
TTGACCACGTAACAAGTTGTTTACGAGAACAAAGCCCTTCATACCATAAAAATTGATCCGGTTCTAAATATGAAGATGCAATACATACCTTTTGTAACAATGGTACACCATGTAGATCGAAATATTTTTCCATCTGAAGTATCCAATTTACCGGATCCTTGCCATCAAACTTCCTCATCTTCCTTTTTCTTGATTTTAGGATCTCGATCTTGAAATGACTGTAACTCTGTACTTTCGGATCTTTAAGTTCTGAAATTGCGATGTGTAGTAGCCCTCTGTGTCCTCTTTCCAATGCCACCAGTCTGATCCAAATTGGATTCTCCAAGAAAGAGTTATGCACAATCTCCCAAGATGACCTGATTATAGACCTTTCCAGAAGAGTGAACTTGTATGAAGTGCCACCTGTCACTGTTTCGACCTTTCGCACTGAAAAATATATACAAGAAACTACAGCTTGTCCTCTTTTTGTAACTTCTTAGGAAATTTCAATCCGATGCTCAGAGAGAAGTTATGATGATTTTCCCCAGGTCAGCTGTTTGAAATGTAATTCAGGAGTTTGCAAAAAGACCAAATTCCTCGGATCATATCTCCTTAAATATAACGCGAAAAGCTCTAAAATTCGCACAAAAAATGTTATAGCGAAAATGCCATGATGACCTGTTTGGAGCAGCGAAAGCCTAGAATCCAAAACTTTGATACCAAATGTTATGAAACCAGCCCACAAAAGAAAAGATAGTTGAACGCCTTAGAATTCAGTGTCTTCGAGGGGGCAACCTCCTTTACATTACATAAATGAATAATTCTTGGATGATACAAATGAAAAGACCTCCTTTCTATATATAGGAGTCTAAGGGGTCATAACATAATCAGAGCCGACATAAAAATAATAATGTAGGGGCAAAATAATAACAATAGTGGGCTTCTATGGGGCACAATAGTAACAATATGGGCACTACGTGGGTACATCAATATAATAAGTGGGTTGTACTAATAACAATAAGGGGTTACACTATTAGTATAGGGGCCTAACACCATCCCACTACTCTTAGTAAAAAATCAATGACCCAAGAGAGAGAACACAACATCAATCTCCTACCATCCTTCTGGTCTCTCAGTCAAACACAATGATTCAAGGGAGTAATCAAGATTAAACTGTCCAACCAAACCAATTGACTCCCAGTCAAACTCAATGACCTAAGAGAGTACAAAGGGCCCATCTTCCCCACCATAAACAAGGGTCTCTCGGTCAAGCTTAATGACCTACAGGAGGCATCCCTATTTGGATATCAAGTTTATTGACTATATACTCTCTCGGCCCACAACCAAAGGGAGGAATCCTGATCTTGATGTCAAAAGGGTCAATCTCCTCGACCATATGGTCTTAGTCAAATGCAATGACCTAAGGGAGAGTACTCAAAATTAATTTTCGTGACCAAGCCTACTGGCATCTCGGTCAAACACAATGACCTAATGGATCAATCCAAGCCTCAGAACCAACCTCGCCAACCATAAGGTTTCTTGGTCAAACTTAATGACCCAAGTTAGTAACCAAAACAACCTTCCCAACCGTAAACCATGGTTTCTTAGCCAAGCCCAAGGAAGATTCATAATGCTATTGAATTAACGCTTCCTCTCTCCAAGAGAGGGATTCTTAGCCACTCCAAGTTTCTGACAGAAACAAGCAAACATCATCCGAAATAATTGCTTTGTCAAAACATCAACATACTGGTCATCAATAAAATTGTATTTGAGCCTGACAACTCTCCTTTAGACAACATTCCAGATAGTGTTACTTGATCTTAATGCGCTTCGTCTTGTCTTGAAAAAGCAGATTCTCGGATAACTTCACACAACTTTGAATATTTTACAGTTGATTCCAACACCTGATCAAACAAACCAACAAACAACTTTCGAAGCCACATAGCTTCACAATAGGCTGAACAACTAGTTATATACCCAACTTCAGCCGTACTAAGAGCAACAAAGGTTTGCTTCTTACTTGACCACGAAATCATAGCAGAGCCGAAGCTAAAACAAAAACTGTAAGTGCTCTTTCTCAAACAACATCAATAAAACCATGCAGTTGCCATTCTCCACTAGAAACATATCTCAAATCATAATCAATGGTGACACATAGATATCTCAATATATGTTTCGTTGCAATCCAATGCACATGACATGGCTCAAGCAAGAATTGGCTCAGTGTTTTCACAACATGGAAAATATCAGGTGTGGTGTACACCAGATAGTTCAATGGGCCAATGAATTCATGATACACAGAGGGATCAACCAGATCAGAGTCACAATCTCATAGCTTCTTCAAAAATTGTTATCCTAGAGGTGTCCATGGATTTGCATTCCATGATGCCAAATTTATGAAGGACCTTAATGGTGTACTTTCCTTATCCAACAAAGATTTCATTAGGCTTTTGTCATATTTCCAATCCCAAATATTAATGGTTAAGACCAAGATCCTTCAATCAACTCCCTCTTATAGTGGGCAAAGAGGTCCTCAACCCTAGTTATAAATAAGTCATGAAGATCACAGACTCATGTATCATGCTGAACCATGTTGCCATACTGCATGTCCCATGTGCTTGCAGCTCCATGTTTTCCACTACTATCCAATGAGCGTACAACACCATGCTTGCCATGCTGTCCCATTGTGACATTGCTGTACCATGCTTACCAGAATACTATCCCAATTGGTTATTGCTGTACCATATCATAGCGCTGCCTCATTTGTATTGCTGCTGTCCCAATTGCTTTTATTGATGTTTATACTATGACTGGTGAGGGCATCTGGTCATGTTTCAACAACCCTTACAAACACATCTAATAGTCCACAATCAACCCTCAAAGATTGTGGCACACCTTCATTAGACTCCACACTTAGTACGCTGTTGTTCTGGGCATATACTAGCCCGTAATCGAACCTATGCAAGCCGTAACTGTGATGCGATGGCTTGCGGCCTAGCACACTGTACTTCTGTAGCTTACGACTTGCACCATACAGATATCTTGTCTACAAAACAGTGCCCAAACAGATTTGTTATAGAGGTCTACAACTCGGCCTACCCAGCAAGTAACCCCGACCTCCTTCCAGAAGCTCGGTGCCTTGTTTTAGCCCTCAAAACAGTCCTTGATTTCCTCGTTGCCTTGGCCTCTTCTTGCTGAAATGAATAGCCTCATTTGAGATAGCATATGACCCTTCTCATGATTGTGTCTAGGGCACTCTAGAACAACACCATAGGACCTGCGTTTAGGCCTCTCCATATAACGTCATATGCTGCCCTTTCTTGCACCCAAGACACCTCAATAGACCTGCGGCTAAGGCTTGAATAGACCTGCGGTTAGGGCTTGAACAGACATGCGGTTAGGGCTAGACAAACCTGTCGTTAGGGCTGGGCAGACCTGTTGTTAGGGCTTGAACAAACATGCGGTTAGGGCTGGACAAAGTTGTTGTTAGGGCTGGGAAGCCCTGTGGTTAGGGCATATTAGATCTGCGTGAGTAGGGCCTCCTCCATTGTGTTATTTCTCCATCCTAAGACTGCAGCTAGGCTCCTTTAGGCACCGTATAGAAGTAGGTTCTCCCTTGAATTGCTGCTAGATCATCCTCCTTAGGACTACGTTAGGGCATCCTCCTTAGGACTGTGTCTAGGGCTTCATGCTTAGGACTCCTTACTTTCTGTGTTTTAGGGCTTCCTCTCTTAGATTTCTCTTCCTCTAAAACCCAGAACAAGTGGAGAGAAATCAAGAGTGAAGTGAATGAGCAAATGACTCTCAAGTCACCTCCTTTTATACTAAAACATTGAGCACATGTGTGGGTTATTTGGTTGCTGGCCAACCTTGAGGACTTGTCTTATAACACAAATAAATTCATAACTCCATGAATACTTATCGGAATCAGACGATCTTTGGATCAATCCTACACCTCTCGATGAAAGGGATCGAAGAAAAATATTAGCTGCCATCAACAAGATGGCCCACATGGAGTTTGGCCCTGGTTGCCAATTTTAACACAAGGCCTTGACTAACAACTCTATCTCTCAATAGATCAGAGCACAATGTTGGCGAGACCAATGACTTATAGGCACCTTAGTCATTGTCTCTCAAGGTACATACCCACCTGGGTGTTCACTGAGTATGACCTTCTAGGACTATTCTTGTCTTGGGTTCCCAACCCTCAAAGAATATCGGTCCTCTTGCCTACTCTTGTCTTGGATGCCCTACACATTCTCAACAAGTATCAGATGCCAGATGATTACCCAATCCTCCCATTCTTTCTTCCCAAGTGAAGACAAGAATGTTGTGTCTATCTTTTCCTCTTAATTGAGGAAGACATGCCCAAGTGTCCTCTGACAAGGAACTTGTCCAAGCTCCTTTGTAATTGGGAACTTGATTTAATCCCCTCTTAGCTAGGGACTTGTCCATTCATCAACAACTTCTTCTTCGTGGGTCCTTTAGTTGCTTGATCTCCTTGTGATGTCATGAAGCCGTTGTTTTAACTTCTTCTAGGTAGGGCACCGACCATCAATCACTTTCCTTCCTGGCTTGTCACGTGACCGCTCCCTTCATGGAAAGTGGCCTTCTTGATATATGTCAGGTTCTTTTGTCATTTGGCTACTCCTTTGTCATCTGTTTATGCTTCAGAGTATTCATCACATAGATGCTTGCTTGTTCCCATAGTTTGATTTGGTAGCCCTTCATAGCTTCAATATTAAATAGTGCTTTCGCTGGATGGCTTCTTTATCATGACATCTTTATGTAGGTATCAACATCCTGCATTCATGTTGACGCATCTCCCAAAGATATACATTGTCAAGGGTCTACATTTTTTTCCATCAGAGTCTTCATATCTTTTCGGGAGATTTTCTAGTGAAGTCTTCTTAATCTTTTGGATATTGATTGCCTTCATCAGGGTCGCACATCTTCACGATTTCTTCCTTCCTTACACATTCCATTCCCAGGTATCTTTTAATTCCTAGGTATCTTTTAGAGTTTTCTAATCAGAGTTATGTAGTCAACCATCTCATATTTCATATGAGGACATATTATGTTGATTTCATTTGGTGTGACTTGTGTCTTTCCGTGTCCTTTCAGAGGAGGAGATCCTTTTTCCTTTGATTATGCTTCTCAAGATAAAAGTATTGAGTTGCAACCATACGACGTGACATTATAAAACTTAAATACAAGCATACCTACTTCATTTTATCTTTAGGTCATATAGGCTTCTTCCAACAACTTCCTTGATCTGAAGCTGATCATGTCAACTTCTTTTACTAGCTTCTTTGCGAATATGATGTACCTGCACCACTTAGACAACAAGTAGAAACATATTCTGTAGAAGCACGAATTAATTATAACAAAACTTTTATAGTAGCGGAAGCATTTATAATTTTTTTTCATAATCGGTAAGAGATTACACTCTTAATTACTTTAGTCATCTAGCCCAGGTTTGATACAAACCCCAAGTCATATCAGCAATTCAATCATGGTTAGATAACTTGAGAAACCATATGATAGACTATCTACTAGAGTTTTCGGTAAACCCTAGATTTTGTCAGCATGAATTGCTTCTACTAGGGTTTGATGTAAACCCTAGATTTCTATCTATAAATTCTCAACACAATTTATAGATTTAGATGAATACACATACTAGAAAATTTAATCATTACTAGGATTTAGTTACAAATTCTAGATTTCAAAAATTATCCTAGAGCTCTCAAACTTTGACTAGGGCTTGACTATCAAACCCTAGAGAAAATTTGGTACGCACATATTTCTAGGAGATAGCCATCATGTATAGACACATTATATAGTTAGACAATACATTGACCAAGACTAAGCTAGGAAAGGAAACACGTACGTAGGGTTTCATTCCTAAGACTTTTCATAGCACGAATCTTGCTTGTAGACCTAACCAAAACTTAGGTTTTTGATTCATTGTCAATGCAAATTCTATCAGAATATCAAGGGTTCAAGATTTCAACCTTACTAGGTTAGAGCTTCCATGATCATATAAAAAACCTCCACTGTGACATCACCAATAAATCAATCAATATAGGAATTTCTTCATTGATAGCCCTAATTAGGTTTAGGGTTTCACACACATCAAATCATTCAATATATCTAAACAAGATGAGCGTTAGTAGTGTAGATAGGATTTGACAAAGAGAATAACAAAACTTTATAATAGAGACATACTTGTGACTTTTGACAAACCTTTGTGATGCCTTCCTTCATACTCGATCTTTTAGAAAGTCCGTCCTTAGAATAGTTAATAGTGGACTGCAATACATCTTTCAAGAAAAACGGTGGTACCAAGACTATGCATTTATTTTTCAAGTTAGATTTCTTCTAGAATATATAGGATCAATTTAATATATTTCATATCTAAGAATCACATGGACTATCTAAAGGTTACAAATTAAACTAGCTAATATTAGATATTCATACATACCTTTGACTTGGTTGCTTTAATACTTAATTGGTGACTTCAGATCTTTAGAGAATCATTTCATCTAACTGTGATGAATCAGTGAGATCTTTCTTACTATGGTAGCTCCAGGTTAGTGTTGAAGGAAATATAACTCGGTTCGGTCTTCATAAATGTACTTTTGATATTTGTATTTATTCAAGAAAGAAATATTATTTTTATAATATATGTCAATGAGTTTTTTGCTCATTGAAATAGGTCTAGCACTATTTAAAGTGCTATAAGTGAGTCATATAGTCATAAGGAAAGGTTGAAGACCTTAAGAGCATGTTACACCTTGTATAAATATGTATTAAGGTCAAGAGAATACCTCCAAGCAAAGTCAAGTCTCCACTTATGCTAAGGTACCATCAAGAAGCTCCTTCTAGCATGCAATACCACCAAAGAAACCATCTGAAGTCTACTCTATAAGTCGGCCTGCAAACAATTGACAAGTCAACCTTCTAGTCGGCCTAAATGGAGGAACAATCCTCTATATATAGAGGTTCTCCACTCCTCTACAACACACTCAATGAGCTCTGAAATCTGTGAAGGTGGAAGGCAAGAAAGAAGGAAGGAAAAGCGTCTGCAAGGGCAGCGAAGAGGAAGGGTATACCACCGAAGTCAAGAGGTCTGTTTTAGGGTTGTTGCTGTCACACGTGTGAGGAAAACAGAGGGTTATCCTTGCAACTAGGACAACAGAAATCCATAAACACTCCTCTGTCTCTGTTTGAGGCTAAATCCAGGCCTACAAGGTCTCCTACTCCAGCGTAGAAGAAGGACACTCAAGCGAAGGAGAGAAGGGCATATAGCACTTAGTAATCCTCCCACACATGCGAGAAACCAGGGCAACATAACAACAGTACAGTCATACACTCATATCTCAAGAAGGATCTTGGTTGGTCAAAGAAGAAGTCTACTTGAGCAAAGAATAGAAGAGGAACACCTCATCTAGAAGGCTCACTCAAGGAAGGTCTATCTCTAGACAAGAATCAAAGGAGGAGGACGAAGTACCGGAAGGAGGAAGCCTATGTGTTGGGGAACAAAGTGCAGAAAGGAGGAGAGGACTTGACTTGTGCTTGGAGGATATTCTAGTCAAGGGTCTAGGGTTTGGCATTGATCAATAGAAGCTTCAATAAGAGAAATTCACTCAAGGGCTTTACTCTCAAGAGAAGAGAGGTTTTGGCCCTGGTAGAGAGCCAACATCTTGTGTTCTTGTTTTTATGTTTTGGTAGCAATTATTGAAGTACACACATATACACTAATAATAATAAGAAGAAGAAGAATAAGCTAATAAGGAAAAGAAAAAATACTCCACAAATTGTTATCAAGTAACGAAGAATCACACTACACTACTTTGCTCTAGATTCTTCAACATGGTATCAGAGCTAGGGTGACACATCAAGGAAAGGGCAACTCAAGAACACTCATCAAGGAGAAGCATCTACAAGGTTGAAGCACCAAGCCTAGAAGTCTCAATCACCTCAAGGACAAGAAGGGTCTACAATCCATCATTCATCAAGGAGGTCTACATAGCAAGAAGAAGACCCTTATTGAAAGGCACTTACCAAAAGGAGCAGATTGAAGTAGAACCCACTTCATGCTACAAATCATCAAGCAAATCTCATCATCAAGCAAGTCCACTTGGAGAAGGCAACTTGAAGAACATCAAGCTCCAAGGAAGGCAAGCCATCAAGTCTTCAGGGAGGAAGCAAATCCAGTACATCTCAAAATCTATCAAGTACATGTTCCCTTTTGAATATACATCAATGTCTTTTTGCAAGGAAAGCAGTAAATTGGTAGGTACCAATAACTTTCTTGCATGGAAGAAGAGGACTGATCTACTTCTCAAGGAGAATGAACTCCTAGAACATGTCAAAGGGAATATCACTATCCTTGCTAAGGAACAAACTCAAACCTTAGCTATGTACAATAAGGATGAGACAAAAGCTCAAAGGATTTTGATAGAATCAATCAAAGACTCTCATTCCTTATGTCTCCAAGTTTGAGACATCAAAAGAAATTTATGATAAGCTAGTAGAGCTATTCTCGGTATCCACAACCAGAGGAGTAATATCTTCGAGGAATGAATTGTACAAGATGAAGATAACAAAGGAAGGAATAACTCCCTACTTCATGAAAATCTCTAAAATGAGAGATCAACTTCAAGAGCTTGGGGAAGTCATGTCTGACAGAGAGATGATGACTCTGGTACTCAATGCTCTACCTGAGGATTGAGGCAACTTCACATCAAGCATATATGCCAAGAAGGAAGCAACCACTCTCAATGAAATGTGGTCTCTATGCAGGACAAAGGAAACTAGACTGAAGGCGAAAGAAGATATGGGATCAAAGGAGCAAGCATTTGCTACCATGGCCAAGAGAAAGGGTAATTTGGCAAGTTTGGTCCACAAAGAATAAACAACAAAGATGTCCAAAATCCAATGTTTTGGATGTCAAGAATATGGACACTACAAAAGGAATTGTCCTAAGCTTAAGAAGGACAACAACAACAAAAGGAAGAGGGAAGAAGCTCACATAACTCAAGAGGTGAAAGAAGAAGGAAATAAGCAAAAGAAGGAAGATCCTCCGGATCTCTACTATGACTAAATCAAACTATTTACTTCTAGTCTTCTTTCAAGTTTTTGAGTAATATAGGAGCATGTAGGAATATTGCATGGCTAGAACCATCCTCTAGAATCTAGAAGCATGATGCAAATAGAGTTCTAGATACACATGAAGATGTAGCATTTATAATGAGAATAAAAATACATGGGTAGAAATATCCTCTAGAATATAGGAGCATGGCAGATATGGCTCAAGATATTCATGTAGAAGAAGCATACCTAGTATAGACCTCATGCACGATGAATGGAAGATTGATCATGATTAAGAATCTTAGAAGACCTCCATCATCAAAAGAAAGGAAACATTTGCAAGGCAAAGGGTCTCTAAGATCCTATGATGGAATCTTCGAAAGAAGGTTCATGAACCAAGGAAGATGTCCCATTGGGAATCTCATTCATGGGATTCAAGAAAAGGATGATATGTAGACAAGCTAAGATGAAGCAAGAAGGGCCACACAAATAAAGCTAAGATGATCAAAGGAGAATCAAGATGAGGTATGTATGCATCAAAGTTTAGTCATGTTATCATTTGTATATTATTGAGTCATGGTAATAGTTCTATAACATGAAGAACATGCTCAAAGGCATGTACTACAATGCTACGAAGGTTGACAAAGGAATATGCTCACATGAGTATAAGATTGCTGACTACGAAGCAAGAAGAAATGCTAACTAGTCCAGGAAGCAAGGAAGAAATACTCTCACAAGAAGCATAAGTTGGTTGACCTATCTATCTAAGAAAAAGCAAATGAAGAAAGAGATCAAGCATGTGGAAGAACACCATGATCACTGAGAATCACTATCTAACAAGATACTTTGAAGATATCTGCTGAAAGAAGGTAGGACAACTCTGATAAAGGAAGGAAGGACCCTTGACACCAACGAAGGCCTTGGAGATATAAAAGATGCATATAGCTGATTCTACTTTACAAAGATCTCATGATGAAGAAGCCATCCAACAAAAGAAAAGGCAATGTTGAAGCAATATTAGGATGAAGTCATAATGGGCTACTAGGTTAAAGCATGTAAACAAGCAAGTACACCGAAGCATCCATGAGAAGAATATTCTGAAGCATGGACAAGATGACAAAGGAGTAGCCAAGATGACAAGAAAACTTGATGTATGAGAAAGCCACTTTCCATGAAGGAAGCAATGACACGACAAACCAGGAAGGAAAGTGATCGATGGATGGTGCCCTACCTAGAAGAAGTTTGGACAAAGACTTCATGACATCAAAGAAAGGAAGGAGATCAAGTAGTTGAAGGACCCACGAAGAAGAAGTTGCTGATTAATGACCGAGTCCCTAGTTAAGCGGGAGCTCTGACAAGTCTCTAATCAAGAGGGAGTTTTGGATCACCCCTGATTACGAAGGAGTGACATTTGTGTTTTCCATCTCATGGGTCATGCACTAGACCAAGGGTAATAGCCGTAAGTCTAGATGAAGGCCATGAATGGAAATGTAGACACAAGAGGGACACAAAATTCTTGTCTTCACTTGGGAAGAAAGAATGGGAGGATTAGGTAATCATCTGGCATCCTATACTCTTTGAGGATATGTAGGGCATCCAAGATAAGAGTAGGCAAGAGGACTGATATTCTTTGAGGGCTGGGAACCCAAGATAAGAATAGTCCTAGGGTCATACTTAGTGAACACCCGGGTGAGTATGTACCTTGAGAGACAATGATGAAGGTGTCTATAAATCATTGGTCTTGCTAGGATTGTAGCTCATGATCTCATAGAGAGATAGAGCTGTTAGTCAAAGCCTTGCACTATGACAATGTTGATGGATATGATGCTATAACAGATGGATTGCAAATCTAGTTTCTCTTATGTGAATTCTTCAAGATTGATAATAGCCAAACACCTTGGAATATTGTATGAATACCTCCCTAGTTAAGAGGGAGTGTTGAAGGAAATGTAGCTAGGTTCGATCTTCATAAATGTACTTTTGATATTTGTATTTGTTCAAGAAAAGAAATATTATTTTTATAATATATGTCAATAAGTTTCTTGCTCATCGAAATAGGTCTAGCACTATTTAAGTGCTATAGTTGAGTCAAATAGTCAAAAGAAAAGGTTGAAGACCTTAAGGGCATGTTACACCTTATATAAATATGTATTAAAGTCAAGAGAACACCTCCAAGCAAAAGTCAAGTCTCCTCCTATGCTAGGCACCTTCAAGAAGCTCCTTCAAGCATGCAATACCACCAAAGAAACCATCTGAAGTCTACTCTACAAGTTGGCCTGCAAATAGTTGACGAGTCGGCCTTCAAACAGCTGACAAGTCGTCCTACAAACAGTTGACAAGTCAGCCTTCTAGTTGGCCTAAATGGAGGAACAATCCTCTATATATAAAGGTTGTCCACTCCTCTATAACGCACTCAATGAGCTCTGAAATCTGTGAAGGTGAAAGGCAAGAATGAAGGAAGGAGAAAGGTCTCCAACGACAATGAAGAGGAAGGGTATACCATCGAAGTCAAGAGGTCTGTTCTAGGGGTGTTGTAGTCACACATGTGAGGAAAACAGAGGGTTGTCCGTGCAGCTAGGACAACAACCATACATAGACACTCATCTCTCTTCATTTGGGGCTAAATCCAAGCCTACAAGGCCTCCTACTCCAACGTAGAAGAAAGACACTCAAGTGAAGGAGAGAAGGGCATATAACACCTAGTAATCCTTCCACACGTGTGAGAAACTAGGGCAACAAAACAACAATACAGTCATACACTAATATCTCAAGAAGGATCTCGGTTAGTCAAAGAAGAACTCTACTTGAGCAAGCGATAGAAGAGGAACACCTCATCTAGAAGGCTCTCTCAAGGAAGGTCTATCTCTAGACATGAATCGAAGGAGGAGGATGAAGTGCCGAAAGGAGGAAGCTTATGTCCCGGGAAACAAAGTTCAGAAAGGAGGAGAGGACTTGATTTGTGCTTGGAGGATATTCTAGTCAAGGGTCTAGGTTTGGCATTGATCAATAGAAGCTTCAATAAGAGAAATTCATTCAGGGGTTTTCCTCCCAAGGGAAGAGAGGTTTTGGTCCTGGCAAAGAGCGAACATCTTGTGTTCTTATTTTTATGCTTTGGTAGCAGTTTGATGAAGTACACACATATGCACTAATAATAATAAGAACAAGAATAAACTAATAAGGAAAAGAAAAAATACTCCACAAATTGTTATCAAGTAACGAAGAATCACATTACACTACTTTGCCCTAGATTATTCAATAGTTAGGCAAAGACTGTAGCATCACCATTGGCTTTAGATTGGAGCATCATCATGCTCTGCGACTCAGATTGTGACATACTGTGATTCTTTCGAGACTGTGATATGCCTGAGGTCGAGGTTGTGGGATAGACATCTCTGTATTGTATATATTTCCTTTGTGTCTGTGATATAGATACTTCTATCCAAGACAATGTTGACTGTGATAGTACTGAGACCCTTCTAACCGAGACTGTGATATAGTTGATGTCCTTCATGCCCTTCATAAACCATAGCTTTGATTCCGTGTTGAAGAATTTAGGGCAATTCATGATTTAGTGATTCTTCCCAAACTTGTTGATAATAGTTTCTGTTGTATTCTTCAATTAGCTTTGTTCAATTAGTGTGTTCTTCAATTCTTCAAACAATTATCAACATGGACGATCAAAAATAAAAACAAGTACACAAGATGTTGGCTCCAAGCTAGGGCAAAACCTCTCCTCTTGAGAGTAAAACCCTTGAATCTCTTCTTGTAGATATTTAGATGAATACCAAGACCCTTGACAAAATAAGCACAAGGTTACCTCCAAGGTAAGTGTCACTATTCTCTACACTGCTTGGTGTTTGATTCACTGTCTTGACTTCACTGTTCTCCTTCTACTTATGTCTTCATTGTCCGGTCACTATCTTCGACACCTTCTCTTCTTGACTTGACACGGTCCTTTGATTCGTTGTTGATTACACCTGAGATAAGTTATGCCACCACATAGCGTTATGTTGAGCACTTGCTGCTGTGGTTGCATATGCGTAGTCCTTTTCTAAGTACTGAAGTATATACATTACAGTGAGTGATATATCACACTCCTGAAGGGTGTTCCGAGGATACCTTTCAGGCTTATATATCCGAGCATGATTGAGAGGCTTCGAGATATCCTTACTGGCTTTCGGAAAGCATACTGAGCTTCACATATAGATATACCAAGACCTTGAGATAAATATCGAGACTTTGAGATAAACATCGAGACTCTGCCTTCGAGATATGTTTGAGCTTCTGAGATATATGCCGAGATTGTCCTTCGAAATATGTCCGAGCTTTTGAGATATATTTCGAGACTCTCGAGATATGTCCACTGTATATTCGATGTGTTAAAATTGGCAACTAGGGCCAAACTCCATGTGGGTCATCTTATTTATGGCAGCTGATATTTTTCTTGGACCTCTCTCATTGAGAGGTGTAGGATTGATATAAAGATCATCCGATTCCGATAAGTATTCGTGGAGTTATCAATTTATTTGTGTTATAAGACAATTTGTCAAGGTCGGTCAGCAACCAAATAAACCCCACATGTGCTCAACTTTTTAGTATAAAAGGAGATGAATTGAGAGTCATTTCACACACACTTCTCTCTTGATTTCTCTCCATTTGTCTTGGGTTTTAGTGTGAGAAAAATATAGGAGGAAGTAGCCCTAAGAAGTTGGAGGAAAGGGGTTGCCCTAGCTGCAGCAAAGGAGACAGGCCAGCGAAGCCATGGAAGGAACCTCTATGCTGCCCTAACGCTGACCTAAAGAAGCCCTAACTGCAGTCCTAAGGAATCCCTAACTGTAGTCCTAAGGAAGCCCTAACTGCAGTTCTGAGGAAGCCCTAGCTGCAGTCCCAAGGAAGCCCTAGCCGCAATCCTAAGGATGCCCTAGCCGCAGTCCTAAGGATGCCCTAGACGCAATCCAATCAAGTGCAATGCATACCTTGGAGAGCAGCTTGTTGGAAAGGAGAAGAAGTTTGTTTTGGGCTGCAGCAAGAGAGGCAAGACCAACGAAGAATTCAGGGACTGTTTGGCCGCAGCAAAAGGTGGAAGGCCGAAGTTGTTGGTGAGGGCTAGATTGCCCAGAAATTGCAGCGTAGGGTCTCCTCCCCTCCTATAAAGGAGGGCAATTCTGGGCAGATTGAAGGGTTGTTAGGGACTATGTTTGAGTACCCTAATCAATCCCAAATTTCAGCAGTCAAAGGACCCTAGAACAGTGAAATGTAGCATGCATTTTAGGTGCTTGGTGTGTGTGCAGCAAAGGTTTGTGGTAGGCCACAGGCCTAGCCACTCCTAAACAGGCCAGCATGGAAGTGTTAAGAGTTGCCATATGCCTAGAACAACAGCATGAGGAGGCAGCCATGTTCAAGGTATGTTTTGGGCATGATTGTTGGGTTGCTGTAGGTTAATTGGACAGCAAGAAATCATAGGTACAACAGTGCTAAACATTGGGACAGCATGTGATGAACATTGGGACAACATGTGTGACAGCAAGGTACAACAATGATAAACATTGGGACAGCATGTGTAAACATTGGGACAGCATGTGCTGAACATTGGGACAACATGTGTGACAACAAGGGATAGCATGTGTAAACATTGGGACAGCATGTGCTGAAAATCGGGACAACATGTGTGACAGCAAGGGATAGCATGTGTAAACATTGGGACAGCATGTGCTGAACATTGGAACAACATGTGTGACAGCAAGGTACAACAATGCTAACCATTGGGACATCATGTGTGAACATTGGGACATCATGTGTGACAACAAGGTACAACAGTGCTAAACATTCGGACAGCATGTGTGACAACAAGGTACAATAGTGCTAAACATTGGGACAAGCAGTGTGACAGCATGGTGCAGTAATGGCACATGGGACAACAAGTACATGATGTAGTACAGTGATGGGTACAATCCTGATTAGTGAAGCATGATGAGATGCAACATAGTGATGGGTGCAACATGGTGCAACACAATGAGGTGCAGCATGATGATGGAGTCACTTGGGAAAATCAGTTGAAGCAGCCTGTTTTCAACTGAGTTCAGCTACCTCATGTATCATCTACTTAGAGATGATCTATGCTCTTATTTAGATAAGTCAAAGTGGTGGCTTATGTTGTATATGTACTATCTCTCTCTCTCTCTGCTGAACTATTGAAGAACATATAAGAAGAATTGATCAAGGGTTTCCCCACATTGGGGTTTGTCCCTGGCTAGCGCCACATCTTGTGTCCTCTTGTCTTGGCTTGTCTTCTGCGATTTATGTTTATGTTCTATCTGCAATTTACTATTATGCTAATGTGATTGCTAATCTGGAAAAGATATTGAGCTAACTGTGAATATTGAAATAAATTGCTCTAAGCATAGAACATACCTAAAATTAAGACGATGACTATAATATGAGATCTGAAGACTTTGAGAGATATGTTGAGACAACCTTTCCAAGAGATTTTTGAGTTTCACTTATCGATATTGAGAGATATATCAAGGTTCTCAAGAGATATCTGAATCACTTACCGGGAGATATCACTGTGTGTTCATGTTAGGGTCCCACCCTAACCCCCTTATCTATGTAATGGGACCACGTCATAGTCAAGAGTCAATAAAGCCCATATTAATAATTGTAAGTGGTTAATCCGCAATTAATAACGGAACCACAGTTAGTTGCAATGGGCCGTAGTATTAGATAGATGGTATTAGTAATATGCGGTATTGGCCCGTGGTATTGCACGTAGGAGTCATATATAAAGGATAGAAACTCTCTGCGAGGAGCATCGTGTCTTATTTTTTAATCAAGCTCTGCTCTATTGGAGGTTGCCCCCTCGAAGAGGCAAGTGCACATTACTCTCTCAATAATAAAATCATTTCTATTCTATGTTCTGGGTATCTTTTCTTCTCATATTCTGTGTTCTGGGTCTCTTTTCTTCGCATATTCTGTATTTGGGTATCATTTGCAGGTTAAGAGCATAACAAGTGGTATCAGAGCACTTTCCAGGGCCGGTGGGATCTCCATTTCGTAGCAAAATTTTTTTGGCTCGAGACGTGTTCCGGCGTCTTTAAACCAGGGATCTGTCGTTGAGGGCATAAATCTGCGGATTTGGGGAGGCATGCACGCAGGAAATACAAGAGGTGGTCACGTCTGTTGGACTCCCTTGTAACCCCTGTGGGTACCCCTTCAAGTAGTAGCGCATTAGACAAAACCGTGCACGGACTGCCTTCCTCATACCCTCTGGGTATATTGGAAGCCCCATAGGCTCCCTGAAAACCTCGCCATAGATATACCATCGGCCGTCTTGCGGTTACAGTACACCGAGAACAGCACTCGGAGAGATTACTCACCCGTACGATAGGGTAGTCGGGTGGTACGGCTAAGGGTACGGT
>APFE031535731.1:0-18379 GCA_000404065.3 Pinus taeda | reverse complement strand
CCCCCCTAAGTATACTACATTCCACCCCCCTTAAACATGTTTCATCCCCGAAACATAAAAAGAATACAAATAATAAGATCTACTCAAAAGAATAGTCCATTGGTACCATGCAAGTGCATCTAGCCATCCAAGAGAAAGGTGAATGCTCGATCTAGCTGGTGCCTCGCTCGCTTGAGATGGAAGTTGACCCTAGAGGCTCTTCTATGTTGATGTGTAGTAGGTGGATCGTCACCCCTCTCTGTTTGTCATGCGGGGGTTGTTGTCCTTGTCGCTAATTTGTTGCCATCGTGTTGGTTGTTTTCTTACGGAGTGATGTGGGTGGTGATATGCTGAAGTTTTAACCAATGGTGCATCTTTCTTTAATTCACCACCTAATGGACTCTGATTGGTATCTGGTACATGTTGTGGTGTCTTCTGTTGTTTCTTATCTTCCAATGTTACTTCAACCATGGATTTCGTACCTGTAACATTTTCTGCTTCAGCCTCCTTGGACTCTACCTGTTTTTCTCATACCTAGTTTGATGTTTGTGTTTGGTTGTCGACCATCAAGGGCTCATCATCTGATGTATCAGTCCATGGAACATCCTCTGCTTCAACCTCCTTGGACTCTACCTGTTTATTGATGGAAATATCCTGTAATGTAATTTTCTTCTTTTTTTACCAGAGCTTCGGGAATTTCTTCTGCACATTAATATTAATAGTACCAACAAATTCCATCCAAGGATATCCCAAAACAACATCCACAATAGCATATCTGAAGCATAAAAATCATAACACAATACATACTTATCCATAGAAATCTTCAGATCTTTAAAAACTTGCACCTACTCATTATTAACCTGTGTGTGCTCCATTTGTTTAGATGGAATTTGCAATCTTTTAGCCAAATGAACATTAATAAAAATATACTTGCAACTAGGATTGATAGACACAATTATCTTCTCTTTCTGAATACATCCATGAACCTGTAATAAGGAGATACCATCAGAAAATAACCTCTTACATGTCTCATTCTCTTGCTTTCTAGCATGAGATCATTTGTCTAAAAAGACTTTTTCAAATTCTTCATCCGAAAGTTTGTACAACTTCTTGCTGTCAAGGGAGCTCCACCATATGGTAGCTTCATCTTTCAAACCAAGCCATATGAAACTTTTCCAATATTTCGGATGGTTTTTCTTAAGATATTTTATGACTTTTTCAATAGTAGGACCATTATCTTTCCTTGTAAAAAAATGCTTGCTAGAAGCCATGAAGAGGGTTTTGAAAAAAAATATCTTCGCAAAAATTTAAAATGGACACCGCTCGGTCAATATTGCTCAGAATCCCTAATATGACATATTTTTGGAAATGGGACAACCATTTTGCATATTCCCATGTGATAGAAATCCCGATCTAGGCACTGGAATTTCATATTTGCGCTGTAATTGTCCCGCCGTCACAAAAATATATGAAAAAAGAGCTAATTTTAAATCAGTGATATCTCCCTCATCCGGACTCTGATTCGACCGGTTGTTTTTTTGAAATTGGGTATTTTCTTGCAACGAACTCAGATCTACAATTAGATTTTGTAAATGTTTCCCTAGAATGTACAGATCTGATATGCAAACTTGTCGCCCCAAAAAATGTCTACAACGCAGCTGATTTTTAAATTAGTGATATCTCCCTCACCCGAACTCCAATTCAGCCGATTTTTTTTTCAAATAGGGTAATTTTAAGCAACCTAGATCTACAATTAGATCCTACAAATTTTTCACCAGAACGTACAGATCTGATCTACAAACTCGCCACCTCGAAAAATGTCTATAACACAGCTGATTTTTAAATCAACAATATCTCCCTCATCCGGAATCTGATTCGGCCGATTTTTTTTTCAAATTGGGTATTTTTTCACAAAAACCCAGATCTGCAATTAGATTTTGCAAATTTTGCACCATAACATACAGATCTGATATGCAAACTCGCCACCCCAAAAAATTCTTGCAAAAATAAAAAATAAAAAACCGCTTTTCCCAAGAAAGTGCTCTAATACCACTTGTTATAGATATGACCTGCAAATATATGAAATGATACCAATATACCCAATAACTATAAATAATAACCAAAAATAATAATATTTGAATATAGATAGAAATGTTTCTTTATTGATCAAAACCTTTAAGGGAGGGCAACACTGTACAATCACTCCTTAAGGAAGGAGAACACTCCACAAGCCATATGCTTGTCCATATAATATTCCTTGACCTCTCTCAATGGGGAGTCTATAGCCTCTATATAGGCCTCATACATACAATACCATGGGTCATTACCATGGTTCTCTCAATACCATCTATCTAATACAAAGGGCTTATTACATTATTACTAACTACTTGTGGTTCCTTACATGATACGGGTTAACCACTTTATTTACTACTATGGACCATCCCAATATTACATTATTCCCCTGGGTACCTCCCTCTGTACCCCATAATATCCCCCCTAGGTACACTACATCTAGCAAGGTGTGCTAAAGCCTATGGAATGAAGCCGCAATCAGAGTGGGTACACTTGTTTTTCCATACTTTAGACACAATCCCCATGAATTGGTATTTGGAGAGAGAGCTCCCCCATGGCATCGTGGGGTGGGATATATTAAGGGAAGGATTCTTAATGGCCTTCAGTTTTGAATATGGGTTCGAGGGCATTGATGAAGCTCTGCAGGAGGTTAAGGCAATGATCTTCAGAATACCGCAAGAACCTCTGGAATGGGTCCAACCAGATTGGGGCACCCAGCTGCGCCATGCGCTGGAATGCTATAATGTGACCGTTGAGGAGGAGGATGAAGATCCAAGAAATATTAATATTCCAGAGGCCGAAGGGCATCATGAAGTCAAGGGCCCACAAATAGAGAACCCAAACATCACTGCGCCATTGAAAACCAAGCAAGTGAACATTGGGACGGAAGCAGAACTGAAGTTTGCAAAAAATTAGGGATTATTGGGATGACATTACTATGGATAAGGTTGTCATGTTACTCCAAGAATATCAGGATCTGTTCCCTACTAAGTTTTCGGACTTGAAGGGTATAATAGGAGACTTGGGTGTTATAAAAATCACTCTGAAGCTAGACGTGAAGCCTGTTAAGTAGAGGTTGTATCTCCTGAATCCTAAGTATAAGGAAATGTTTGCTTGGAATTGGATAAGACGCTGGTAGCAGGCATCATCGAACCAGTGGAAGAGTCTGATTGGATGAGCCCAATGGTGGTCCAAGAGAAGAAACAAAAGGATGAAATAAGGATTTGCATAGATTTGAGGAAGCTTAATGATGTCTGTGTCCATAACCCACTCCTGACGCCATTTACAAATGAAGTATTAGACAATGTTGGAGGAAAAAAGGCCTAATCGTTCACTGATGGATTTTCTAGGCACCATCAGATCAAGATCACGCTAGAGGATAGGAGAAAAACAACATTTGCGACAAAATGGGGTTGTTTCCAGTATATTCTCACACGTAGTTATAACAGAATTTAAAGTATTCATCCATAAGTTCTTGGAAGTTTACTTTGACGTTTGGAAGATGTTTGGTTTAGTAAAGCACCATGTGGCAAGTCTGCACCTAATGTTGGATACGTGTCGTAGATACCAGATCGCGCTGAATCTAAAGAAGTGTTTAGTTTGTGTCCCCTTTGGGATTTTGCTGGGTCATGTGGTGTGCAAGCAAGGATTGATGGTGGACCTTCCTAAGATCGCAATGATAGTGAATTTGGAGGCCTCGAGGAGTGTTAAGCAGTTGCACGTGATGCTGGGACATACAGGATATCACAAAAAGTTCATCAAGGCTTATGCTCAGATTACCATGCCCATGGAGAAATTGTTGAAAAAGGATGCTACATTCTGTAGGGACAAAGTATGTCAGCATAGTTTGGACATGTTGAAGGAGAAGATGGTCATTGCACCAATCTTGGTCTTCCCTGATTGGAAGAAGGAATTCCATGTACATGTTGATGCTTCTTGCATTACATTGGGTGTAGTGCGAACACATGCTAGTGAAGGAAAGCTCAACCATCCTATAGCCTTCGCAAGTAGGAAATTATCAAAGGCTGAGAAGAATTACTCAACGATGAAACATGAAGGATTGACTATGGTGTATGCACTTCAAAAATTCAGGAATTATCTGTTGGCAGACATTTCAAGATGTACACAAATCATTCCACCCTGAAATACCTAGTCAATAAGCCTATGTTGGGGGGAATATCTTCTGATGGTTGTTTCTATTCTAGGAGTATAGCTTTGAGGTCATTGTGAAGCCAGGGAGGTTGAATGCAAGCCCTGAACATATGTCACTGATTGAAACAGGAGAGGAACTTACTAATTTGGAGGAAGGGTTGTTAGATGTGCAGCTCTTCGCGGTGCATGTAACAGACAATCATTATGCATATATTATTCACCTTTTTACTATAGAGATGGCACCAGAAGGGTATACAAGTTAGCAAAAGAAGGAGCTAGTAGTAAGCACTGCTGACTTTTCGAAGATTGTGAGACATCTGTATGAAATACTGCGAAGATATGTGCCAGATTTTGTGGGAAATAGTATTCACGTTTAAGCTCATGGAGGGGCTGCAGGAAGACACTATGCAGGAAAAGCAATGACGCAAAAGATTTTACGTGAAGGGTTATGGTGGCCCATGCTGCATAAATATTCCAAAGCGTATTGTAGGGCATGCGATGCATGTCAAAGAACGGGCAGACCATTGCGGAGGGATGAGTTGCCACTGAATCCTCAAGTATCATTGCAGCGATTTGAAAAATGGGCAATTGATTTCATTGGGCCAATTCATACCCCAGGCAAGAATACTGGTGCGTGCTACATCATCACCGTGATGGAGTACCTGACCATATCGGCATAGACACAACCAGTTAAAGATTGTACAGGGGCCACAACAGTAAAGTTTTTGTTTGACTATGTCTAAACTAGGTTTGGTTGCCAGAAAGTGTTAATGAGTGACAAAGGTACACACTTTCTAAACGATACCATCAGTGCATTGACTGAGGAGTTCCAGGTCTATCATCAGAAGAGCACACCGTATCATCCTCAGGCTAATGGAATAGTTGAGGTCTTTAATAAGATTTTGGAGAACACGCAGACGAAGATTTGCAATGCGTCGTGGAATGACTGGGATGTGCGCGTACTTGCAGTGCTATGGGCTTACAGGACTACTTATAAAAAGATGACAGGGCAGACACCTTTTAGATTGGTCTATGGTGTAGAATTTGTTATGCCAATGGAATGTATCGTGCCTAGTCTGCGAATAACAGCTCTCACAAGAATGGCATATCACAAAGCCTTGGAGGAATGGCTTGTGTAGCTAATGGAGCTTGAAGAGGACCAATTCTTGGTTGGATTCCATCAACAAGTATAGAAGGAACGTGAAAAAGAATGTCATGATCGACACATCAAGCTTCGCACGTTCAAGGTAAATGATCTGGTATTGTTATATGATAGTAAGTTTACTAAATTTCCAGGGAAGTTTCAGATGCACTGGCTTGGGCCATATGTTATCAAAGAAATTATAGATGGAGGCACAGTTCAACTCGTGAAGCTGAATGGAGATCCTTTTCTGGGAAGAGTGAATGGAAGCTGATTGAAGTTGTATACAGGGGATCTTGCACAATGACTATAAGGCGGAAGGATAGTCTTAGTGCTCCAAGCAGTTGCAAGGGAGCGCGGGACTATAAACTACATTGCCAAGTTCGGAGGACTACATAGTAGGTGGGCTACGCGGAAAATTGTGGAGTTGCAACATATGGAGCTACATGCTAGGAGTTATGCTATGGAGAGGGGTACCATGCAGAACAACAAGAAAGTGACCGTTGGAGTCATTGTTCATGAGTGGGCAGCCAGAAAACGGTTAAGGGGAGCGGGTTGGCAGCATTTAAGGCCAAAATATTTGAAGATTTCCCTATAAATTATGCGTACCAGTCCAACAGAGAACACTTTGCACACTTGGAGCTTTGTCTAAAATTTGTTGTATGTTGCATATGAGCGGAGCATTTTGGGAAGAGTTCTTTGCCCACACAGACGTTTCTCTTGAAGCCCGTGAGCTATTTATTTAGAAGATGACTACCACCAACCCACACGGAACCTTTGAGTGTATAAGCCACTATATTTAACGTCCCAGGACTTGAAATATCCAGTGTTGAAGCCACACTTGCAATACCCATAATGCCAAGGTCGCAAAGACTGAAACAATCCATGGAAAAGGAGAAGCAGCAAAAGTCGGTACAAATACGTGCTTCCCCTAGGAAGCACACCACGACACCTACACAAAAAAAAAACAAGCAACTGGAAAAAGGCAAAGAGAAGGTTGTAGACCTGGAAGTCTAAGAAGTCCAAGGAACCAAAGATGTTGATGAAAAAGGAGCGGAGACCCTCACAAAACTTCCTCAGTATATCCCTTCGAGGAAGGGAAAGGCGAAGGTTCCAAAAGACCTAGACTCTGAGAAATTTGTCATTTCCACACCCCTGCTACCTGAGCAGGTGCCTTTTGAAGGTCTGCGGTTTGCGCGAGTCCCGTTATTGAAGATGGAGAACTAGGACTTAGTGAATCACGCTAACTTCCCACACTTAGCGATGAATAACTTCATTAAACAAGTGTATTATGAAGGCATGGGTTTGACAATACTAGAAACAGAGGAATGGGCTCGCGGTGTTAAGCAATCCAAGCTGCAACTTACTTTGGGTGTCGCATTACCACTGCACCCCGATTAACACAACCTACATACGACAATTGTTCACTTTGGTCCATGACGGGTATTTATGGTTGGGAGGGCCTATACCCATCATAGATATGCTGGTGCATAGGATTACACACTTGCTGCATGAAGGGTTGAATTCGACCAAGGAGTTTGGTGAAAAGATAGGAGAGAAGGAGTTGGTTGAGCCCATGAAAAATGATTATAAACTAGTGAAGAAAGTGTGAGGGTATTCCATTTTGTTAATAAAAGACCCTGCAATTGAATTGGTCGCGTAAATATTGACAGGCAAGATGATGAGGAAGTGCCACGCAGATGAGGTTTTGGCGCCCGTAGTGTCTTTAGCAGCTCAGTGCGTGAAAGGCGTAATGTTCAATTGGTTGAGGTACCTATGCCAAGAGTTCCTCGTGAATATTGTCGAAGGCCATGCAATTCACCTCCCTATAGGCTACAAAGGACCCCGCACACATCACAAAGACGAAGATTTTTTGGGTCTTGATGGAAGCAAGTCTCCACATGGTGGTTAACCAACGTCCATGGTTGTCCCCAACATTGTACACACAATTGTCATCTTATGCAACATTCAAAGATGACTTTCATAGAATTTATATCTAGGAACTGGAGGATCCATAGCAGAAGTGGCATGATTTGCCATACTTGGTAATAGAGACTGATGTATAGGAGGTAGTGGTGCACTGGACGACCAAATGGTGTGCCCCTTCAGATCTAGCTATTAGACCCAGTACAGGTGTGAAAAGTGCGGGAGCGAAGAAAAGGAAGGAGGTAGCCAAGCAGGCTACGCATAATCTAACTACGCAAAAGAAGAAAGATGTTGCTGAGAAGGCTCAGGTTGCGCAGGAATGGGATGCCAAGGAGAAGGTAGAGCAGGGGCATCGTGAGGCCTAGAAAGGTGACAAGGCACCTTTGATAGCAATAGAGATAGAAACAGGGCAAGGAAGCAGAGGCGAAGAAGGGAAGCGCACCCCCTTCGAGCTGAAAAGGTGTGAATTGGAACAATAGGGTGGATCGAGGAAGAAGGAGAAGGCGCAAAAAACACAGGTTGATCTCTTGGTGATCATAGAAAGCAACTTGGATGTGATCGGTGATAAATTCAGGGATGTTGCCACAGAAGTACTGCAGTAGTTGGAACAACAATACATACAAACTTTAGGGGGGATCCAGAAGTATCTTCATGAGTTGCAGCTGTTGGGTGCCAAATCTGCATACTTTTTTCCTCCATTTTCACTCTCTCTCTCACTCCTTTTGTATCATTTATATTCACTAATCATTCTAATTGCACAAGGTAAACCCTCTTCCATTGCCTTCATGGAATATTTAATTAATGAAGTAATAGTCATGGATATTTTACCTATGCGAGTTACTAATCTTGACATTTCCGCAGATCTGGTGGTCAAAGGTTACAGGTGCAAATCACATAATTTATTCCAAGCTTCCAACACCATATCTGCAAGCGTTGTAACAACATAAGGAATTTTAGGCCTATTCCAGAGCTTTCTTGTCTTTCTCTCGGTAACAAGTTGGCCATTTCAACGATTGTATAATGATAGACATTAACTACCATATTGAGAGACAATTTTCTTTATGTATTGTATAAGAAGGGTTTCAATGTTGTGAATCGGGGTTATCCATGCAAGAGATTGAGATTGTAAGAGAAGATTGATAATTAATTGAATGCATGTTATTTTTTTGTTCTCTCTATAAGTTGTGAATCCACCGCAGCCCTGGTTAGGGAGTTGGGCCCACTTTTCTGATCAGGTGCTTCGTTATTTCTGTGTGTTGTTATTTCATTTTTGTTGGTTTATTTCGATTACTATTACAATACTTTAATTAATTGATGTGAATGATTTTTATAATTCTGCAATTTATTATTATTTACTGTCACAGTGGTTCTTTCGTTAACTCAGTTATTGAATCTAACATTGGTGATTGATTGTGTCATTGCTACCTGCATATACTTTGCGTGTTACCTTGAAATAATGTATGCATCCGGATTGATAAATTAAATGTAGAAAAGGGTTGAATAGGTATTCACACTCTAAGCCCAACATTTTGGCGTCATTGTCGAGGAGGCTAACAAGGTGCAAGAACATGATCTACACTGAATCTACAGACCAATCTCTCATCTTAGGGAGGGAATTTGTTACCCTACTCTAAGTCCAGAGCGTAGTGTTCTATTTTCTTTTCTTTTTAATCATTTTCTGTTTTTCTGATTTCCTAGAAACCAATCTCTCGTTCTGGGGGGGGAATTATTACCCTGCTCCAGATCCTGAGCCTTAGCTATTATTTTTGGTTTTTCCTTAGGGCAACTCTCTCATCCTAGGGAGGGAAAGATTTTTCTCACCCTACTCAAGTTCCTGAGCTTTAGTTTTCTTTCTGTTGATTTATTGTTTTCAAATCGTCCTCTCATCCTAGGGAGGGAAAAGAGTTTTTTGCCCTGCTCCAGGTATTGAGCTGTGAAATTTTTAATGTTTTCTTTCCAATAAATGTATGAACAAGGGTTTGAATAAAAGGGGTAGAGGAGGACCCCAAAGGCAAGGAAGGAAGGATTTGGGGAGGAATACCTATATGCAGGAAATTATCACAAAAGCTGCATCAAAAGCCTCTTCGCGAGCTACTACTAGGGTGACAGTTCACACAAGATTTGAAGGGCATTCTGTGGAACAACCTATATAGACTTTGGGGGTGGAAGTATCCTTTTCAACAACTGTAGGAGAATCTGGAAGCAGGGCATCAGAGAAAGCAAAGACACTTCCTCTGGTATCAGACAGGGAAGAGGTTGCCAGTAGAGGGTCAGAAGAAGAATTCCACTCAAGGATTGAACAAGGAAATATCAGAGGATTTTGTTCACCTAGTGATTAGGGGAAGTGTTGTTAAACTTTCACACACCAGTTATTACATAACCAGGAACCTTTGAGAAGTTCAAGTGAGTATTGGAGGATATTTGTGGCACGCAACAACATCTTTTCATTGATTCCTATTGGGGAAAATTACGAGTGATGCACCAATGAAGCTATCCATTGATACGACTGCCAGAATTCCCATTGGATTTCCTGAGGACGCCAAACACTTTCCTATTGAATTTTGATATCAATTTGCAGATGGATATACTATATCAAATGATGCTCAGAAGCTTAAAAATTTTCCCTCCTACAATAAAAGGGACAAAATTTGGCGATGTTTAATGGTCTAGGAGGAAAGGGACCAATTTCTACCCATGGGATGAACATGAAGAAAGGCATTCTTGGAAAAATATCAAGATTTATAAATAATTTGAGACATTAGGGGAAGAAATTTTCAATCATCAAGAAGGAGGATGGAAAACATGGAGGACTGGTGTGGAAGTGTTTTAAGTAACTCTCCAGAGATCCTGGCCACATGACCTAGATAAGATATTTTGAAAAATTCATATTTTCTTCCGGCCTTGTAAGGAAGAATCTTTGGAGTTGTTAAACATAGTAGGTAAAGGATATATATCTAAGGAGGACTTTGACACCATTTTTGAACTCTGTATTCAATGTTCAAGGGGAGTTGCAAGGACTAAACAAGGAATCCACACTTTCAAAGCATCAAGCGGGGAAATACAAAAAACAGAAATTGGGAACCTGCTAGATAATTTGAAAAATGATATCCTAAGTACATTATCCTCCCAAATGGACACATTATGGGTAAAGCAAAAATAGATGGAGTTGGAAAAAACTATGGCTATTTTCTGCCCACGATGTAGAAAGAAACACCCATTGAAGGAGTGCCCACTAGACACTATAGAGATATGTGCTATCTATGAATAGAGTCACTCCACCGGTGTGTGCCCATCTCTTCCAGCACTAAAGGCAGTATTTCAGGGGGTGAATGAAGAACCAGATCAGCTATGCTTCATGGGGTCTAAAAAACTATGGCAGCTACGATCATCAGGCTTAAATCCAGGTATGTCTCAAGATCCTTTTCAATATTATAATATGTATCCTTAGTCAATTCCTTTTTGGCCTCAATATTATCAATACCCACCTTGGCAGCCATGGTGTCCTCAACCTAATTCAAGTTCTTCATGGTCTCAAGGCTGGCGTAATCATGTTCCCCCTGCTGCTTGATTTCCTCAACCTACACAGTAGTAGAAGTTACAGCTGCCCTCTAACATTCCCTCCAATAATCCTCCTCTTCGGCCTCAACTTCCTATTCAGCCAAGCCCAAATCTAAACAATAAGGGTGCTCAACAAGCAAACACCCTCAACCTTCCTTCATACAACATTTATACCATAGGGTTTAATGAGATAAATCTGTGATCTGGCCAGGTAGTAAATGCTCCTACATCGCCTGTTATTGTTGAACATCTTGATGACGAGAATCCATAATCTCAAGTAGTCAGGGATGAAACAACCCAACCATCTATGGAACATTCTCCTTCTCATTTGACTGTTACTCAGGCCTGTCAAACCAATCCTCCTTATCCATAACGATTAGCCTTGAGTAAACGGGTCCCTCAACCAGAATTTGATCTTTTAGGAGACTGCATAATTTGGTTGTAAAAATCCCTTGCTTCAGGCCATGAAATATGTACCAATTTATGCTAAAACTATAAGAGAATATTGTTCTAAGAGACCTAGGAAGAAAACAAAATACCCGCTTACAATTCACGTTATGGGGAGGTTATCTGACATTATGCTGGGAAAGGCTATGCGTGTAAAATTAGGGATAGTGGGAACCCAATTCTAACAGTTGATATTAACGAGGTAGATATTCTGAATGTGCTGGTAGGCTTGGGTGCTGTAATTAATGTAATTACTTCTGAAACCATGCTTACACTGGGATTACATGATCTTAAGCCAACCCAACAGTCTTAGAATTAGTCGACAGATCTACTATTAGACCAATAGGGAAATTGGACGACATAAAAATTTTAGTGGATTCTTGGCGCTATCTCGTTAACCTCTTAGTCTTACATATGCAGTCCCCAGCTGGTGGTCATCTCCTTATTTTAGGATGACTGTGGCCTGCAACCACTGACACCTATACCGGATGTCGGTCAGGGAACATGATAATTTCTAATGGGGAAATACGAAAAATCTTATTCTCTATCCCCCTACTGAACCAAGCTCACAGAAAAAGCCAAAGCAGAACTCTTTGTCTTTGGATGGGATCGAAACTAAACATCAGGAACTCTAGCCAATTCTTATCATGGGGCAAGCCCTCTGCTTAAAAAATGAGACATAGGATGATACTATCAACGCTTTTATTAGCAGCCCTCATGCTATTGCAGATCCAACTCGGTAGCTTTTGAAGTCAATCATGAGCTATGAAACACAGGAAACTATCGAATCTGAAACTGAAGGTGAAGAAATTCCTATAATAGCACTTTCTGATAGCATACCAATGGAGATTGAGCCAGGGAAGACATTAAATATCAACCCAAATCTTTCACCAGCCCAGACGGAACAACTCCCAAAGATCCTTCGAGAAAGAAGGAAGCTTTCGCCTGGGATTATACTGATATGAAATGTATCCTTGCCGATTTGTGTACTCATCATATCTACATTAAAGAAGATTGTTGACCCGTGAGACAACTTCAAATAAGGATGAACCCTTCCTTGAAGAACATTGTCGAAGAGGAGCTCCAGAAGTTATTAGATGCAGGATTTATTTACCCAATCTTGGACAACCAGTGGGTATCCCCACTAGTCATTGTTCCTAAAAAGAATGGTAAATGGCGTATTTGTGTAGACTATAGGGAGTTGAATAAAGCAACCTTGAAAGATCATTTTCCTCTAGCATTTATCGACCAAGTCCTTGATACCCTGGCTAGGAAGAAGTTTTTCTCTTTCTTGGACAAGTTTAATGGGTATAACCAAATCAAAATAACTCTTGAGGATCAAGACAAGACTACCTTTACATGCCCATGGGGAACATTCACTTAGCGAGTCCTTCCATTTGGTCTTTTTAATGCACCTACTACCTTTCAAAGGGAAATACTAGGGATTTTTTTTATTTACTCGATGACAGTGTTGAAATTTATATGGATGATTTTACACCATATGGGGGGTCATTTGAAGAAGGGTTGGAAAACTTAGAGAAAGTCCTTAAAAGGTGTAAACAAATGCATGTTTCTCTGAGTACAACCAAATTTCATATGATGAGAGAAGAGGGAGTGGTGCTGGGACATTTGCTTTCGACTGTTGGAATACAAGTTGATCCTGCCAAGGTAAAGGTAATTTTTCATTTTCGTGTTCCCAAGACACCGACTCAAGTATGTAGTTTTATTGGTTGTGCTGGTTACTATAGGCGTTTTATAGAAAAAATTTCCAAGATTGCATTTCCACTTTTTTAGCTGTTAACTAAAGATGCATAATTTTTATGGACAGATGATTGTGAAGTAGCTTTTGAGAAGATCAAGGAACTAATATAACAAGCTCCAATCTTATGTGGTCCCAACTGGGAACTCCCATTTCATATCCATGCAGATGCCTCTCAAACGGCTATAGGGGAAGTGTTGGGACAACAAGAAGATAAGAAGCCGTATGCGGTCTATTAAGTCAACAAGAATTTAATGTCTACTGAGATAAACTATACGGTAACGGAGAAGGAGTTATTGGTTGTCATCTATGTTGTTAATAAATTTTGACACTATATTACTAGGTATCCTACTTTTGTACACACTGATCACGTAGAAATCACGTATTTGATGAACAAATCTGTAACTCTTGGGCGTATAACAAGGTGGTTGTTACTACTTCAAGAATTTGATATCACCATTATAGATAAACCAGGCAAGGATAATGTAGTTGCTGATTTTCTATCTAGATTAAATGCTAATAATGAAGGAGAACCGTCAGTTTGATCGCACTTGCGGTGGTGGCGGAGGTGGAGTGGGTGGAAATGGAGGTGAGGGGGGTGAAACGGGTGGCAATATGGGTGCGGGTGGTAAACGTTGAATTCTCTGTCTTATCAAACTGACCGCGCTTCTTGGAGAAACTTTCGCAAGGTCCTCCTCGCTTTCCCGTGAGGGTGAAATTAAAGGATTGTTTTCCAACTCCTCACTACTTCCGCTTTTGTAGATCTTCCCGCTTCGCGTGAAGTCAAACATTAATTTATTCCCATAACCCGCTTTTCACACAATAACCTCTTAATCCAAGTGTTTAAAGATTTAATATACTTACCTCGCAGTCCCTTGAGAAAACGTCTCTCTGCCTCAGTATAGCTGACGGTTGTGTCTACTGCAAACTCAGTGATAAATCGTCCTATTATTTGGTCGAGCCAGTGGTCCACATCTTGCGCTATCTTATCTTCTTATGCCTCTAGTCTGTGCACTAGTTCCAGAGTCCACACTATTGGTTTGTCGAGCCTACACCTTCCCTGACTGTCTGCTAACATTGCGATTGATCCAAAATGGATCCTAAAACCTCTAAATATTCATCTATATTAACTATCAGAAACACTATCGCAAGGGAAAACAGTGAAAGAATGGCGGAAAACAGAGCTAAGAAAAGGTGGAAGTAATGCTGCACAGGAGCCGTCGGATCGAACCGATCAACGATCTAGATCAAATCAGCGAATCGCATTGGAGGGATCGACAATATCATAGTCGACGAAGTGTATCAGAGGCAGCTCTATGGAAATCGCGATAGCGATCAACGCAATTTAACGAGAATCATTGATCGAGCATGCAGATCAATGACCCAGATCAACTCGCAATATCACATCGTTATAACAAAAAGGGAGGACTTACCGAAGGTCCGAAGACCATGCAATATGCGACTGCGATATATCGCATCGCAGTGATACAAAGGAGCGGGGCCTATACAACATGCGACTTGCGGTAACTGGACCCGACGAGGTTTATAAATGCAACCCTATAAAATTTGAGTTCCAATATGTAAGTGTTTGTCGGGCTTTTCTATGTATTAGCACATTTCCGTTATAAAACCGAAATACAAAAGGAAATGACCCGAAGTGATAAAGTCGGACCCGAAAGATTTATAGATGTGGCTTTATGTTATTAGAGTTCTGTGGTAAGTGGGATTTCGAGCAGACTTCAGGCGATAAGTGGTATTGGACGGGCTCCGCCTGATCCCTTACACTGGCCGACATGTGGCATGGCGTAAGAGAGAGAAAACTGCCTTTTTGGTTGGGTAATCTCCATGCAAATGGGCCGCCCGAAATGGATGTCAGTCGTTGGATCAGAGATCAGGAAGATCAATGGTGTGAAATATAAAGGGGCTTGTGACAATGATATAACATGGACCTAATAGGGATTATGGACGTGATTGGATATTATTTAAAGTCTGATAGAAAGTGTTTTGTTAGATTTTTCAGTGTATTCTGTGCATTTCTTTGTGTAAACAAAGAAGAGTGTTTCTGGGATTTCACCCGTGCCAGTGGTCCTTTCCATTACAAACAGGTGGCCATCATACCTTTAGCGTTTTATAGTGATTGTTTAACGCTTGAAAGGGAGATGAACGGACAGGGGTCGAGAGCCAGAAATCCTAAGAAAGGAATGCAAACTGACACGCCAATAGGCTTAAAAGCCATTCAATGGCAGAGATAGAGGGGGGTAGTTGCTGAGACAAAGAGAGAGCAAGAGAAAGCAGAAGACAGAGGGCAAGAGGGAGAGTCTGTGTACTCTTGTAGACTTGAGAATTTCAAGTAAATCCCTGTTGTTGTGTCACTATTGTGTTGAGACTCAGTTTGAGCTCACACTTGTAATAATCTGCTCTTGAAGACATAATATAGAGGTCGACATTGAAAGCTGGACGAGGAGACGTAGCCAGGAATTTTGGTGAAATCCTTGATTATTTATTGTGTTGATGTGTGTGCCTGTTATGTTTTCTAACTGCTCATTGTCTATATTATTCGCAATCTTTTCGATCCGTTGCACTAAGTAATATAGGCATTCCTGCACATGAGTCTGTAATACCTTTATATTGATTAAAGATCTCATTTTCAAATCAAGTGGTATCAGAGCTTTTGGTTTTGGTTTTGTTAAGGTTAGACAAGCTTGTGCTGGATTTTGAATGCTAACTAGATTAAAGCTCAGATTAGGAGAAGGAGAACTTGTTGAGGCTAATCCAGAGATTGGAAGAGTCTATTCTTAGAGGAGAATGGTAGAAGAAGCTCCATTGGGATTAGAATCTCAATTTATAGAAAGTTTTAAGGCCATGCAAGCCATGGTTGAAGAGATGTATCTATAATTTGAGAAGGGTCGAGGTGAAAGCACTTCAACACCTAAACCAGATAAAGGAACAAAGAAACCTTTTCTAGTTGCCCATCCAGAAGGCAAAAGGAAAGGGGAATGCCTCCTCCACCATCTCCTCCATCATCACCTTCATCATCCTCATCATCTTCTTCGCATAAAACTAAGCCCTGATAAAAAAAGAAGAAAACTTCTTTGATTAAATTAGATGTGAAGTTTGTTTTGCCAATTTATGATGGAGAACTAAATGTAGAGAAGCTAGATAATTGGATAAGACAGATTGATGTATATTTTAGGGTGCAGAACATTGATTCAAAAAGGAGGAAGATTCAACTAGCTAGCCTTCGACTTGGAGGAACTGTACTAGTGTGGTGGGAAGGGAAGACACAAGCTGATATGCAAAAATATGGTAAAATCCTTTCTACCTGGAATGACTTTGTTTCTACTTTCAAAAATCAATTCTATCCTTTAGCTTAAATGCAACAAGCAATGATGAGTTGGCAAACTCTTCGCCAGCTGAAGGGTCAGAGTGTACAAAGTTATACTCAAGAATTCAGGAAAAGAGCTTTAACTCTAGGTATATCCTTGGACTCACCTGAGACTTTATTGAAGTATATAGGTGGTCTGCATGGTTATTTAAAGCATACTATACTCATGTTTAATCCCACTAGCTTAGATGATGTATTAGTTCAAGCAACACATCTAGAAGCTAGAGGTAAGAATGTAAACCCAGAGGTTGGGGGAACATCTAAATATTCTGTAAGCAAGAACAAGGAAAAGAAGAAACTGAAATGGAAGGAGAGGAAAGCAAACACTGTAAATAAGGTTAAACCTTCATGCACTCATTGCAAGAAAGAAGGACACGACGAGGCACACTGTTGGTATTTGCATCTCGAATGGAGACCTAAGAAGTTTGGTGGTAAGGAGAGAAAGAATGTTGCAGCTATTCAACAGGACCTGGGATCAGATTCAGGCGATGAAACAATAGTTACAGCCACAGGTATTAAAGGTAATATTTTGAAGCATCCACTAGTAATTTTGCATAATTTGTTAATAATGAAAATAATGAGAGAGAAAGAAATGATATTTTTCGTATTAGAGTAATTTCCAAGCATAATAAGATTGATACTTTGTTTGATAGTAGATCACAAGTAAATTTGATTTCTGAAACAATTGTAAAGAAGTTGGGATTATAAACAAAACCTCATGAGAAGCCATATCCATTAGGTTGGGTGTGTGATAAAACAAAGCTATAAGTAACAAGACAATGTAAACTTAGGTTTGTTATTGGATTAACATTTGTAGATGAGGTTGAGTTAGATATAGTTCCATTGGATATATGTGGTATTGTTTTGGGAAGTCCATACTTGTATGATAGGAAAGTATTTTCTATAGAGCTGAAAATAAGTATCAACTCACTAAAGATGGAATAGAATATATTGTAAGAGTTCATAAACTCAAAGGTAATTATTCTCTCATAAATTCAGGACAAATGAAAAGAATTGTGAATTCAAGTAAGCAATTTTTACTCATGGTTGTAAAGGCAAAGGATCTTGAAAAATCCAATGCATTTGAAGGCTGTGATTCTAAACAGAAAGTTGATTTAGTTAAAGTTGTTTCAGAGTATGATGTTCTATTTCAAGAACCTAAAGGTCTGCCACCCAAGCGAGAAATAGTACATGATATTTATTTGCAGCAAGATGCTCCATTAGCTAACATTGGAATGTACAGGTTGTCAGCTTTAGAGAATGCAGAGATAAAGAAGCAGGTATAGGAATTGCTCGATAGAGGGTTTATACGACCAAGCACATCACCATGTGGATCTCCAATCGTGTTGGTGAGAAAGAAAAGATGGTTCGTGGAGAATGTGCATTGATTATAGAGCACTAAATAAATAACGATCAAGAATCATTATCCTCTTCCTCATTGATGATTTATTAGAACAATTAAAATAAGGAGTTTACTTTTCTAAGTTAGACTTGCGAAGTGGTTATCATCAGGTCGGAGTTGCAGAACAGGATGCATGGAAGACTGCTTTGAAGACAAAGCAAGGACTTTATGAATGGTTGGTTATGCATTTTGTCTTAACTAATGCTCCTGCTACATTTATGAGAGTTATGAATGATGTACTCAGACCATTTATTGATGACTTTGTGTAATTGTTTATTTCGATGACATTCTTGTTTTCAATAAGACATGGGAAGACCATGTAAAGCATGTGAAACAGACTTTAGATGTTTCAAAAAGAGAAAATCTCTATGTAAAACTGTCAAAATGTGAATTTGGCAGAACAAATTTAAATTATTTGGGTTATATTGTAGGGGGTGATGAATTGAAGATAGATTCCTCTAAGTTTGAAGTCATTGTGAACTGGCCTAAACCCAAATCTGCTATAGAGGTTAGGAGTTTCCTAGGGGTAGCACAATACTAGAGAAAGTTTATTGCTAA
>APFE031535730.1:0-23018 GCA_000404065.3 Pinus taeda | reverse complement strand
CACCCACATCTGTGAGTCAAAGAGTTTCTTCCCCCTCCTTTGGATCTTCGGGCTCAATCTTTTAGATCTTAGTGGTGGAGACGATGGCATTGGGCTCCGCGTCAATAATATGCTTCCCTTTGTCATTCCCCTTTCTGAGTTCTTACTCGGAGTCAAAACATGCATCTGATTCAGAAGCCTTAAGCTCAGCCAACAATGACTACTTGGCTCGACACTCAATTATTTGTGAGTGGGGATTTTATGGAACTCACACAATTTCCCTATGTCATTATTTGTCTTTGTGTCATTATTCTATGCTTGCGTATTCAACGGGTTGTCCTGGGTCGTTGCGCCCTGGCTTTGTCCTTTGTTCTACGATATGGGGGAACCTTTCCCTTGCTTATGATTCACAAATACAAAGTCTCGCTTCTTTTTTTAAAATTTATTATTGATCTTGACAACATATCAATAGGCGACACTATGCAAGAAGATGTCCCATAACTCCATATCATCCTAGATGTACTTGTATAGACAATCACGGTACTTGAGTGAAAAATTATTCTCAAAATCCTTGATACCCACCTTCATGCAAAGGGTATGAGAAATATTTTTGAACTTTGGCATGTCTTGGTCCTTTCACTGCCACAATGTGGTCCGCTTTATGTATTTATCTTCATAGCTCCTGATAGTGTAATGTTGTTCCTTGATGGTGTCTTAGAAATAATTCCAAGTGGGTGCAGGTAAAATCAATGAGGGTTCCCTCTCACCCTTCTGTTCACAATAGGTTTCCCAATAGTCCTTGACAGGGGGGTGACTTTGAGGAGTGAAAAAGTAATATTTTCCCGACTGGAAAAGTCATGAACTGAAAATTATCCTTCCAACATATTTAACCATATATCGACAATGTCTGCATCTATTTGGCCTTCAAATATGGGAATGTTAAAGTTGACTTGTACCTTAAAGGGAGTGGCACTACTAGAGTGGTTGTTTGATGAAGATGCGTCGCTCGTGGGTAGTTGTTGAAAGATCTAGGCATACTTATCCATCGTCGCATTCCTTTGTGGCTCAAGGGATTCCTCAAGAAATATTTTGAAAGGATATCCTACTCCCTCATATTTCGTTTCTTCCACTATGGGAGGTCGTCAGGGTTTGCGAGGTTGGTCTTGTAAAGGTTCAACCAGTTTGAGCCCTAACTCCTTGTACCCAAAAAATTGCTAAAAATAGTAAATGTTTCTATAATAAAGGAAACTGATGAAACCAACTGGAGGTCAAGGTGGAATAGGTGGGTGGCCACCAATATCCACCTAGATCATCAAATATCTGGGCTTCTATTTAAAAACCAATTCATATAGGAATCATGACTAGATGTGGTTATTGGCCTAAGTGGAGAAAAGGCCTAAGCATTGGAGTTTCAAATGTTTCTCAAGAGCTGGTAGGTTAGTACTGATCAAATCAATACTTGAAGCCATCCATATTTTTTGATTGGCTCTAACTTGGGTTCTGAAAGGAATTTTAGCAAATATAAGGAAAATCTGTGGGAGGTTCTTGTGGGATGGGTCTAAATAAGAATTTGTTCTTCCATGGGTGGCTTTGGAAAAGATAACATTTCCTAATTCATGGGGTGGTTGGGGCCTTAAGGACCTTCTTATTTTTGTGAAAGCCTTTTGGATTAGAAAGCTGAATAAAAGAACCTTGAATTCTTAAGTCATACAGAAAGAAACCATTTATTATTTCAATGTTGTTGGATGAGGCCTGATGGACCAATTTATTGATGCTCTTTTATGGAGAACGATGAAATCAAGAGGCAAATTTAGGAGTTATTGCAGAAATGGCTCATCAAGCCATGTTCATCACCCTGTGGGAGCCTAACCATGTTGGTACAGAAGAAGGATGAGACCTAGAGACTCTGTATTGACTATCCGGTGTTAAACAAGATCACTATCCAGAACAGGTATTCGATCCCACAGATTGATGACCTTCTGGACTAGCTCAAGGGGGCCAAATATTTTAGTAAGATTGACTTAATTCCAGTTATCACCAAGAACCAATCGAACCCCTGATGTGTGGAAGTCTGCCTTCAAATATAAGGAGGGACTTTTTGAATGGTTGGTCATGCCTTTCAGGTTGATGAATGCCCCCACAACCTTCATGAGGCTAATGGATGACATCTTGCAACGCTTCACAAACTCATTTCTGGTGATGTATTTGGATGACATCCTAAGCTTTGGACAGAGTTAGGAAGATCATCTCCACTTTATTCGACATATCCTCCAAACCCTGTGACAACACAAGTTGTGTGCCAATTTCGAGAAATGCACTTTTGGTATGACCCACATTCAATACTTGGGGTACATCATTGATGAGTGGGGTGTGCATGGGGACCCAACGAAGATACAAGTCATTTGGAATTTGCTATCCCAAACCACTCTAACAGAGTTCCACAACTTTCTGTGTCTCACCAATTTCTACAGCAGGTTTGTGTTGGGGTTCTCTCAGATCACCTGACCTTTAACTCAAGTCACCAAGGGCTGAGAGAAAGCAAAGTTATTTTGGTCTGAATCCCAACAAAAGGCATTTGCGAAGTTGCAGCATTGCCTCTTCTCTGCACCAATGCTCACATTATCAGACCTGCAACAACCATTTGAGATTGAGATAGATGTCTCCAACTATGATATTGGTGCAGTTCTTAGTTAATAGGGGCTTCTAGTGGCATATCCATTAGGGGAATTTTGAGGTATAAAATTGGTCCTCCTAAGGAAATTATATAATAATAGTGGAAATAATAAAATAAGATTATATTACATCATCAAATTTTAGAGGGGAAAAAAGAAAAAACTATTTTTTTCAACTCGTATTTTCAATTTATATCCCTATGGATTTACTCAAATTTTGAGAGACAACACTTGTTGGATACATAATTTGATTCCTCATCCAAGGAGTACCCATGTTCCATACTTTTGATGGACCCTTCTACTCAGAAAATGAGAAATACATGAAAAACGTGATTGCAATCATGTTTTTTAATGTATTTCTCATTTTTCATGTAGCAGGGTCCATTGAAAGTATGCAACATGGGTACTCCTTGGATGAGGAATTAAATTTTGCATCCAAAAAGTACTCCCGCTTGAAATTTAAGTAAAATGTTAGGGAGATAATTTGAAAATTTAGTTTTATTATTTTATTATTTTTTAATCATTTTACTTTTTTACTCCAAAAATGGTGTATCATCCCCCATGGTTGACATCATCATCTTGAATCCTATTGGTTCTTATAAATTTTATTTTGGTTGTACAATTTCTTAAGAGGCCCATTTTAGACCTAAAAATTCCTCTAATGCAAAGTGAGACACTTTCAGACACAGTCTGAAAGTATTCCACCTATGAGAAGGAGATGTATCCCATTGTGTAGGCTTGCCGACAATGGAAGCATTACTTATGGGAAATGAAACGATCATCCACACAGAACATTGACCCTTGCAGTTAATACAAACACAAGGGAAGTTGTACAATGATCACAACCAGAAATGGTCCACATACCTACAACGGTTCCATTTGAACATTAAGTACAAGAAGAGCAGCACGAATAATGTTGCAAACTGCCTCGACTGATCGTTGGTCATGTCACTAACCAATGGGCTCGACTCTTGTGGGTATGAGATTTTGGGGTGGCTACATATTTACAAGAGCGATCCAAATTTTGGCAACACATACCAGACACTCGTGGAAAGCAAGAAAGCTCCAAATTTTCACCTCCGGGATGCACTATCATGCCACCTAGGACACCTCTGTGTTCCTTCAAGTGAGTGTTCCAAGATGATTTAGGAGGTGCACTACAGTTGGGTCATTGGACATTTTACATTAGAGAAAATAGTGGTAGTGCTGCAGAAGTATTTTTATTGGCCAAACCTTGGACAAGATGTTGGGAAGTACATCAAATCCTGCACTGACTGCGCCATTTCCAAACTAACCATCAAGAAGCAAGGCCACTCCTCTTCCTACTCCTATTCGACCTTGGGAATCCATATCTATGGATTACATGTCAGGCCTTCCTTCTACTAAGAATGGCAACGAATGTGTTTTCATGGTCGTTGACATATTCTCTAAGATGGTCATTCTAGTGGACAGCAAGAAGAGTATCACAACATAAGCCACTGCTAATATCTTCTTTGAATGAGTGTGGGTACACTTTGGGATACCATATTACATATCTCAAATCGAGACAACAGGTTCCTAAGTACATTTTAGTCAAGTTTCTGGTCGATGTTGGATACCAATCTCACTATGTCCATGGCTTTTCACCCCAAAACTAATGGAAAAATAGAGGTCATTAACAAGATGATCATACACATTCTACGTATTTACAACTCGAAGCATCCATGCACATGGGATGAAAGCCTTCCCTATGTAAATGACGACTACAAAAAATCTCTCTATAACTCAATTGGACACAACCCATTTTAGGTGGGGTTGGAATTCCAGCCACTATGTCCCATTGATGTGGCCATACTATTTGTAGCTACTCAAGAAGATTTGGCTCATGTCCAGTCTAAAGCTGACAAGACCAACAACTTCATTGAGTGCATTTAGCAAATCCATCAACAGGTCCATGACATATTGGATAGAGCTAATGATAAGAAAAAGCAGCGTCATGATCAACATTAGGTGCCCCAATAGTTCTAGTTGGGTGATAAAGTTTGGTTACATTTGCAGAAGGAGCGCTTCGCTGGGCCCCACCGCAAACTTTTCCCACTCCAATATGTTTAAAATAAAAACAATAAATGCTAAAAATAGAAATGTTATAAATAGAATTGCTATAGATAGCATTTCAAGTACCAGTGATGGAAATAACAACAAGGAATGCAAAAAATAAAAATGATAAAAATAGCATTGCTATAGATAGCATTTCAAGATATATTCCAATTTTAATTAGTCCCTGAATTAAAATTCAAATTTGATCTCAGTAGTTGTTGGTAAAATAATTAGTTAATTAATCTTGACTTAATTAGTTGGAGAAAATGAAACATGAAGTCCATGCGAAGACATGCAACAATTATCCCTTTGATTGAGGAAGTTATCCCTTAATAAGGAGATAAGGATGATTTGTATTTGAGTTGTCGTTAGTTAGCTCAGTTAACTGAGTTAATTCCAGTGAGATTAGTTCCAACAGTTTGTGGAACTGATTGTGAGTTCAGTTAGTCAATGCATGCATGCATGCAACTAGTGTACTTCAGACAACTGATTATTCTCTCATAAATAACTCATGCATGTCAGTTCAGACAAAGACCCAGTTGATAGTAAAGGAGGGGACAATGTACTATCACCTAGAGGAATTTTCCTATATAGGAAACTCTTCCATGCAGAAGGAATTACCTCCTTCAGGATTGCACAATTATTTCAGAGGTCAGTGTTGTGTGTGAGGTGAGATTCACACAGGTTGTAGTTGGAGGACCTAGGAGAAACTGCACAAGGAAATAGGAGGCTTGGAGGACTGAAGGAAGGCATATGTGTTGTCTATTTTGTCTATAAGCAGTAGTGAGGGATTGTACTGAGAGCTGAATAGCTTGTGAGCTAAAGCTTTATGTAATCCTGAGATATTCCACTTGTATGATAATACAGATATCGGGGTTTTTAGCTAAGGCTTTCCCCGAAGTATTCTTCTGTGTTTCATGTGTGATTGATTTCTTCTTCATCTGTTATATGTGTTATGTTTGATCTTGCTCAAAATCGATTAAGCTTCTGCAAGTTTGATTGTAGAGTAGATTAAGTATATTGCTTTAGTTACATTGCGTTATCAGTTTAATCTACAGGAGAATTTATACATGGTATCGGAGCGAGGTTTTGTAGAAAAAGTTCTACAGTTTATCGGAGAAATGGTGAGTCTTGCTCTCCTTGGTCTTCCTAAGAGTTAGCATAGCTACCAAGAGAACAGTATACAAGGAATAGAGAAACTGTCGGATTGGGAATGACTGTGGTCGGATCTCATGCAGGAGGAGCACTAGAGATGGTTCTTCATCCAAGAATGATGAAGAAAATCTAGCCTTAGCCAGTAAGGCAAGGAAAGGGAAGGAGAAGGGTTCTCATCCTAAATCGAGTTCTTCTCCTGGAGGGAAGAAGGAAAACAAATCTAAAGTAAGATGCTTTAATTGTCATGAGGTGGGCCATTATGCAACTAATTGTCCATTGAAGAAATCCAAGAAGGGATCCTAGGAAGGATTTGAAAGTGAGGCATTTGCCTCTCAGTTCGAATTGGATTTTACCCTCATCGCATGCATGGTTTCATCGATGATGGGTTGTGGTTGGGTTCTTGATAGTGGAGCCTCATTCCACATGACATGCGATAAGAGTTTGTTCAGTACCTTGGAGGAGAAAGACCTCAAGATACTCATAAAGATGGGTAATGATGAAAAGTATAGTGTTTTAGCAGTGGGCACAGTTTCTTTTCAGAGGGAGCATGGAGCTCACATTACCTTGACAGATGTGAAGTATGTGCCAGGACTGAAGAAGAACTTGGTATCGATTGCAATACTGGAGGACAAAGGCTATTATGTAGTCTTCAGTAAGGGAAAGGTTTTCCTTAGACACATCACCACGAGATAGGTGAAGCAAATCGGTTCATGAGTCAAGAACCTATATGATCTTGAGGTTCAAGATGCATGTAAAGCCTTGAGGAGCAAGGCAACTGTTGGAGACTTGGTGGTTGAGAGGGAGAGTACATTGCCTCTCAACATGCAGTGCCAGAAGAAGTCTCAGACAATTGTGGAGGAGCCATAAATGGTGAAGCAGCGTCAGGAGGTTGTGGAGTAGCCACAACTAGAGAAGCCAAGAGGAGATCGAGCCAAGTGGGCAGAGAAATCACATGCAACCATACCTCCAGGTGTCAAGTGGGGCGATGTGAAGTGATAGTCCCAAGAAGGCTGAAATAGGGGCAAGATCCTTGAGGTACCCAACCTCTTTGACTAGACCTTGGTATGGGAGCCCCGACGAGGAGTAGCAGGACTGGCTAAGTGGGTAGAGACAGATGCGGATGGAGCAGTAGAGGAAGCTTCAGCATCAAAGGGTTTTTCTAGCCCAACAGGGAGGTCAGTTGGGAGATCAGTTACTTACTTCTCAGTAAATGAGTTGCAGTGCAGCAGTGGGCAGCACGATGCAACATGATGAGAGGAGGTGCAGTGTGGATGCAGTGCTGGGAGATAGGACCAGCAGCATCACAAATGTAGCAGGAGGAATCAGTGTGATTGATGCAGTCAGAGATTAAGGTGACAGAGGCTAGGGAAGTCAGATACTAAAGAGCACAAAGGTGCATAGTTTTCAGTCAACAAAGGCAATATCAGTCAGAGACTTTGATGACAGAGGCATCATTTTGATTCAGGTTGGATTTTTTTATTTCTGAGTTGCTAGAGAAACAACAGTAGTGAGAAGTGTTTCATGCAAAACATTCCAAAGGTTCACGATCGGGTTCGAGTTGAATGCCTTTCTTGTTGAGAGGGAGTGTTTAAAATAGCAACAAGAAATGTTATAAATAGCATTTATATAGATAGCATTTCAGGTACCAGTGTTAGAAATAGCAACAAGGAATGCAAAAAATAAAAATGCTAAAATAGCATTGCTATAGATAGCATTTCAGGATATATTCCAATTTTAATTAGTCCTTGAATTAAAATTTGAATTTGATCTCAGTAGCTATTTGCAAAATAATTAATTAATAAATCTTGAGTTAATTAGTTTGAGAAAATGAAACATGAAGTCTATGTGAAGACATGCAACAGTTATCCCTTTGATTGAGGAATTTATCCCTTAATTAAGGATATAAGAATGAGTTGTATTTGAGTTGTAATTAGTTAGCTCAGCTAACTGAGTTAAGTCTAGTTAGATTAGTTCCAACAATTTGTGGCACTGATTGTGAGTTTAGTTAGTCAATGCATGCATGCATGTAACTAGTGTACTTCAGATAACTAAATGTTCTCGCATAAATAACTCATGCATGTCAGTTCAGACAGAGACCTAGTTGAGAGTAAAGGAAGGGACAATGTACTATCAGTTGGAGGAATTTTCCTATATAGGAAACTCTTCCATGCAGAAGGAATTATCTCCTTTAGGATTGTGCAGTTATTTCAGTAGTCAGTGTTGTGTGTGAGGTGAGATTCACACAGGTTGCAACTAGAGGACCTAGGAGAAACTGCACAAGGAAATGGGAGGCTTGGAGGACTGAAGGAAGGCATATGTGCTGTCTATTCTGTCTATGAGCAGTAGTGAGGGATTGTATTGAGAGATAAATAGCTTGTGATCTAAAGCTTTGTGTCATCCTGAGATATTTCCACTTGTATGATAATACAGATATCGGAGTTTTTAGCTGAGGTTTTCCCCAGAGTATTCTTTTGTGTTTCATGTGTGATTGATTTCTTCTTCATCTGTTATATGTGTTATGTTCGATCTTGCTCAAAATCGATTAAGTTTCCACAAGTTTGATTGTAGAAGTAGATTAAGTGTATTTCTTTAGTTACATTGCATTATCGTTTTAATCTACAATTTCTCTACAAGATGTGTAGAGAGCATAATTTCTACACAATATGGGCCTTACACCATCACTAAGGATGTAAGGGACAATCATTTCAAGCTCAACATTCCACCATTCCTTGGCTTACACCCTGTGTTCAATGTGGACTATCGCAACCATACTTTCCACCATTACTGGACACATCAGACATTGCATAACAACTAACACCAAAAGAGTAAAATTCAGATTGTATGGAACATGCCAAAAGTGATCGGATAATGGACATGCATATCAAGAACACTCACCAGCAAAAGATCTAACTATATCGGGTTGTCAAAGTTGGCCAACTCGTGCACCAAGGCAAGTGGCTCACTAGGGACCAAGTTCAGCAGAATTTTCCCATCTCATGGAGACACTCAATGCAATGGGGAGTAGCAGAGGAAGCTTCAACATCAGAGGGTGTTTCTAGCCCAACAGGGAGGTCAGTTGGGAGATCAGTTACTTACTTCTCAATAATTGAGTTGCAGTGCAACAATGGGTAGCATGATGCAACATGATGAGAGGAGGTGCAGTGCGGATGCAGTGCTGGGAGATAGGACCAACAACAACACGGATGCAGTAGGAGGAATCAGTGTGATTGATGCAGTTAGAGATCAAAGTGATAGAGGCTAGAGCAATTAGATATTGAAGAGCACAAAGGTGTAGAGATTTCAGTCGACAGAGGCAATAACAGTCAAAGACTTTGATTACAGAGGCATCATTGTGATTCAAGTTGGATTTATTTTATTTCTGAGCTGTTGGACCAACAACACTAGTGAGAAGTGCTGCATGCAGAACATTCCAAAGGTTCATGATCAAGTTCGAGTTGACTGCCTTTCTTTTTGAAGGGGGTGTTGAAAATAGCAACAAAAAATGCTAAATATGGAAATGCTATAAATAGCATTGCTATAGATAGCATTTCATGTATCAGTGTTGGAAATAGAAACAAGGAATGCAAAAAATAAAAATGCTAAAAATAGCATTGCTATAGATAGCATTGCAAGATATATTCCAATTTTAATTAGTCCCTGAATTAAAATTCGAATTTGATCTCAACAACTGTTTTTAAAATAATTAATTAATTAATCTTGAGTTAATTAGTTGGAGAAAATGAAATGTGAAGTCTATGTGAAGACATGCAACAGTTATCCCTTTGATTGAGGAAGTTATCCCTTAATTAAGGAGATAAGGATGAGTTGTAATTAGTTAGCTCAGTTAACTGAGCTAAGTCTAGTTAGATTAGTTCCAAAAGTTTGTGGCACTGATTGTGAGTTCAGTTAGTCAATGCATGCATGCATGAAACTAGTGTACTTCAAATAACTGAATATTCTCTCATAAATAACTCAAGCATGTCAGTTAAGATAGAGATCCAGTTGAGAGTAAAGGAAGGGAAAAGTACTATCAGTTGGAGGAATTTTCCTATATAGTAAAATCTTCCATGCAGAAGGAATTATCTCCTTCAGAATTGCGCAGTTATTTCAGAGGTCAGTGTTGTGTGTGCGGTGAGATTCACACAAGTTGCAACTAGAGGACCTAGGAGAAACTGCGCAAGGAAATAGGAGGCTTGGAGGATTGGAGGAAGGCATATCTGTTGTCTGTTCTATCTATGAGAAACAGTGAGGGATTGTACTGAGAGTTGAATAGCTTGTGAGCTAAACCTTTGTGTAATCCTGAGATATTTCCACTTGTATGATAATACAGATATTGGGGTTTTTAGCTGAGGCTTTCCCCAGAGTATTCTTCTGTGTTTCATGTATGATTGATTCCTTCTTCATCTGTTATATGTGTTTTGTTTGATCTTTCTCAAAATCGATTAAGCTTCCACAATTTTGATTGTAGAAGTAGATTAAGTATATTGCTTTAGTTACATTGCATTATCAATTTAATCTATAGTTTCTCGACAAGATGTGTAGAGAGCGGAATTTCTACGCAATATGGGCCTTACACCATCACTAAGGATGTAGGGGACAATGATTTCGAGCTCAACATTCCACCATTCCTTGGCCTACACCCTGTGTTCAATGTGGACTACCGCCACTATACTTTCCACCATTACTGGACACATCAGACATTACATAACAACTAACACCAAAAAAGTTAAATCCAGATTGTATGGAACATGCCAGAAGTGATTGGATCATGGACATGCATATCAAGAACACTCACCAACAAAAGATCCAACTATATCAGGTTGTCAAAGTTGGCCAACTCATGCACCAAGGCAAGTGGCTCACTAGGGACCAAGTTCAACAGAAGTTTCTCCATCTCATGGAGACACTCAATGCAATGGGGAGTAGCAGAGGAAGCTTCAACATTAAAGGGTGTTTCTATCCCAACATGGAGGTTAGTTTGGAGATCAGTTACTTACTTCTCAATAACTGAGTTGCAGTGCAGCAACGAGCAGCACGATGCAACTTGATGAGAGGAAGTGCAGTCCGGATGCAGTGCTGGGAGATAGGGGCCAGCAACATCACGGATGCAGTAGGAGGAATCAATGTGATTGATGCAGTCAGAGATCAAAGTGACAGAGGCTAGATTAGTCAAATACTGAAGAGCATAGAGGTGTAGAGTTTTCAGTCGACAGAGGAAATAATAGTCAAAGACTTTGATGATGGAGGCATCATTGTGATTCAAGTTGGATTTCTTTTTTTTCTGAGTTGCTGGAGAAACAACACTAGTGAGGAGTGTTGCATGCAGAACATTCCAAAGGTTCATGATTGGGTTCGAGTTGAATGCCTTTCTTGTTGAGAGGGGGTGTTGAAAATAGCAACAAGAAATGATATAAATAGAAATGCTATAAATAGAAATGCTATAAATAGCATTGCTATAGATAGCATTTCAGGTACCAATGTTGGAAATAGAAACAAGGAATGCATAAAATAATAATGCTAAAAATAGCATTGCTATAGATAGCATTTCAGGATATATTCCAATTTTAATTAATCCCTGAATTAAAATTCGAATCTGATCTTAACAGTTGTTTGTAAAATAATTAATTAATTAATCTTGAGTTAATTAGTTTGAGAAAATGAAACATGAAGTCTATGCGAAGACATGCAACAGTTATCCCTTTGATTGAGGAAGTTATCCCTTAATTAAGGAGATAAGGATGATTTGTATTTGAGTTGTAATTAGTTAGCTCAATTAACTGATTTAAGTCCCATTATATTAGTTCCAATAGTTTGTGGAACTGATTGTGAGTTTAGTTAGTCAATGCATAAAACTAGTGTACTTCAAATAACTAAATATTTTCTCATAAATAACTCATGCATGTCAATTTAGACAAAGACCCAGTTGAGAGTAAAGGAAGGGACAATGTATTATCAGTTGGAGGAATTTTCCTATATAGGAAAATCTTCCATGTAGAAGGAATTATCTCCTTCAGAATTGCGTAGTTATTTTAGAGGTCAGTGTTGTGTGTGAGGTGAGATTCACATAGGTTGTAGATGGAGGACCCAGGAGAAACTACGCAAGGAAACAGGAGGCTTGGAGGACTGAAGGAAGGCATATCTATTGTCTATTCTGTCTATGAGCAACAGTGAGGGATTGTATTGAGAGCTAAATAGCTTGTGAGCTAAAGCTTTGTGTAACCCTGAGATATTTCCACTTGTATGATAATGCAGATAACGGGGTTTTTAGCTGAGGCTTCCCCAGAATATTCTTCTGTGTTTCATGTGTGATTGATTTCTTCTTCATATGTTATATGTGTTTTGTTTGATCTTGCTCAAAATCGATTAAGCTTCCGCAATTTTGATTGTAGAAGTAGATTAAGTATATTGCTTTAGTTACATTGCATTATCAATTTAATCTACAGTTTATCTACAACATGTGTAGAGGGCAGAATTTCTACACAATATGGGCCTTACACCATCACTAAGGATGTAGGGGACAATTATTTTGAGCTCAAAATTCCACCATTCCTTGGCCTACACCTTGTGTTCAATGTGGATTACCACGACCATACTTTCCACCATTACTGGACACATCAAACATTGCATAACAACTAACACCAAAAGAGTTAAATCCAGATTGTATGGAACATGCAAGAAGTGATCAGATCATGGACATGCATATCAAGAACACTCACTAGCAAAAGATCCAACTATATCGGGTTGTCAAAGTTGGCCAACTAGTGCACCAAGGCAAGTGGCTCACTAGGGACCAAGTTCAACAAAAGTTTCCCCATGTCATGGAGACACTCAACGCAATGGGGACCATTGCTTCATAAGGGGGAAGGACTGATCCATATGGATATCAGTGGCCACTCCCTTATTCCACTTGGACCCCCACCATTGTTTATTTTTAGTTTTCTTAATTGTAGCACAACTTACTATTTTTGGCAGTTTTCTAGGTCCTAAACTTCCAAAATTGTTTTGAGGGACGAAAAGACATTTTTAGGGAAAAATAAGAGATCGATAAATTCCAAAACACAATGATTATTTTGATTTTGGCCTCCTCTTCAACATAATTGAAGCAAGGTATTATGATAGCCAAACGGAGATCTTATACCAAAGTTACAACCCCGGGAAGTTGATGTACCTATTTACAAAAACGGGCCCCACATTTTTGGCGCTTCATCTCATAGGGTTATATTTTTGGATGTTAGGCTTTTCCATTGTTTCTCAATAATAAATAGGGATTTGAGCCTCATTGCAACATAGTTCAAAGGCATGTAGCTGCCACATCACTTTTCAGAGATAAGCTACCATCGCCTGATTTAGTTTATTTCCATTATGTATGTAAGCATATTTCAGTTATTTGATATTAATGAAATGAAGTGTTATTTTGTTGCAACTCTTTATTTATGGTTATATCTATAGTTTGTCGTGTTCCTGTTTAAGTTCATATAGGTTTGGTGCATACACTGCCTCGTTTGAAAGATCTATCTAGGTACCAGAGGATTTTTGGCAAGCCCTTGCCTATGGCTTTGGGCCTGCGATGAACCTCAAAAAACATTCTTTACGGGAAAAATATCTCAAGAAGTCTAGGAACCGAAAAACTGTTAAAAATAGAAAATGCTTCTATAACAAAGGAAATTGATGAAATCGACTGGGGGTCTAGGTGGAATAGGTGGGTTTCCACCAATATCCACCTGGATAAATCCTCCCTCCTTAGAAAGAAATGCTCCCCATTGCGTGTAGAGCCTCCATGAGGTGAGGGAATTTTTGTTGAACCTAGTCGCTAGTGAGCCACTTGCCCTAGTGAAGGAGTTGGCCTACTTTGACAACCAAATATAGATGGATCCTCTGTTGTTGAGTGTTCTTGATATGTGTGTCCATGATCCTATTATTTGTGTTCCTGTTCGATACAACTTGGGTTGAGCTCTATTAGTGTCAACTTCTCAGCAACGTCGGATGTGTCCAACAATGGGGAAAGTATGGCCGCAACAGGTCCACATTGAATACAGGGTGCAGGCCAAGGAATCCTGGAATGATGATCTAGAAATAATTGTTCCCTACGGCCTTAGTGATGTGTAAGGCCCATATCAGAGTGGGTAAAGCTTGCGGTGGGGCCTAGCGAGGTGGTCCTTCGGCAAATGTAACCAAACTTTGTCGCCCACCTGGAACTTGTGTGGCACTTGATGTTGATCATGAAGTTTCTTGTCCTTTGCATTTTCAATGTACAATATGTCATGGACCTGCTAGGGGATGTGATGAATGAGCTCAATGAAGCTATTAGACCTGTCAGCTTTGGATTGGACATGAGTTGAATCTTCCTGAGTGACTGCAAATTGTATGGCAACATCAGTCAGACATAGTGGCTGGAATCCCAATCCCACTTGAAAGGGGTTGTGGCAAGTTGAGTTGTGGAGAGCCTTTTTGTAGCTCTATTGGACATAGGGGAGGCTCGCATCCCATGTGCATGGGTGTTTCGAGTTATACATGCACAGGATGTGCACGATCATCCTGTTGATGACCTATGTTTGGCCATCAATTTTGGGGTGAAAGGCCTGGTCTTAGTGCACCTGGTATCTAACAACGACCAGAGGCTTGACCAGAATGCACTTAGGAACTAGTTGCTACAATATGATATAATGGATTGTGGGATCCCAAAGTGTACCCATACTCGCTCAAACAAGAGTTTGGCAGTAAAAAATAACAAGAAAAAATGTGGTTATTGTGGCTCAGTTATAGTGTTCTTCCTGGGAACACCCGACTGAATATGCCACCCTCCCAAATAGAAATTGCATGCTTGGCTTTCTAGTGTAGAGAAAATATGTGGAAACTCCATAAGTTCCCTTTCCCTCTTAACCCATGTCCATACTGTAGTCGTAGTGTATTTGGTTTCTTAGAGATGACACCCTCCCGATGCCCCACTAAAAATCCACTTCCCTATTTAAAACTCCCTTTTTCCTTCCATCGACCCTCCTTTCGCCCACTTTTCCATGATAATACGATATCCCATTTGAAACTTCAAAAAAGAAAAGTTTTCATCGTCCAGAACCCTCCTTGCACTTATCTCCTGTGAAGTCCAAAGTTCCCCCCCCCCCACAAATTAGTGCCACATAATTCTCATACATGACCCTCTAGCCACCACTAACTTACCTTAGATATTGGTGAATGATACATCCACAAAATATATGTACTAGGAACATCCACCCAAAGGGATCACTTCTTGCCGACTCAACCATAGAGCCTAACCCCAAGAGTGTTGAGATAATTGAACCTGTAACCTCTCAATAGAAAATGTGCTTTAATGACGAGAACTTGACCAATTGAGCTAACCCTCAAAGCTATTAATCAATTATTAGTTACACTAGAAGGTTAATCATTTACCTAACTACTAATCAAGATTAAGTATATTAATACGTTTAAACATTTATCAAGATAAATGTTAATAATAACTTAATCATTAATCAATCATCTAACATAGTATGCAATAAAATATTATTGTATTCATACATGGTCTAAGTATGTAGCTAGCATATGCACACTTCATGTGTATACTAATAACACTAATAAGGATCTATCACATCAAGACATCTCACAACAGGTAGTGTAACAAATTGGCATAGAATAATATGGTAAGGGAGTGAGCATTACACTCCATCATCATTAGAATTCCTTTATTTGAAATATATTATGAACCCATCACTAGTTGTTGGCATCAAATTAATTTGGGCTTTATTCAATTCCCTTACAATTTTTCCTACACACACTACAATACACCTTTTGATTTATTGGACCCCTTATATTCTCTCACAATTAACTCAAAACATTATTGTCCTCCCAATGCTAACAAGGAATTAACTCTAAACTTCATGTTTTCTCATTAACATCATTAAACAAATACTACATTTCCTTCATCTCCTAAACTTATACTTTTGTGCTTATATACCTCAACCAATAAACAATGACCCACCAATAACACCACTCTTATATCAGTATCTATGTGTTGAATGTACACCCAATATTATGCAAGAGAAAAAAACCCCAAACTACACATTTAAGAGAAATTGACAACCTTACTTTACATCACATGGATATGTATGACATAAAACTACAAATTAATTTCTACCATATTCATTAGAAGTAATGAAATTAGATATAATACTAAAAGGATGAGAACAACTCAATATTAAAGTACCAAACTACACAAAAAAATTGATGTGACTCAGGAAAATCCAACAAGATTTTGATGTGAATGCATTATAAAGCTAAAGATTTAAAAGACTCCAATAAGAATACAATAAACTAAACTAGTTTATTGATAGTTGTAAAACCTTATAGGCCTGCCACTAGAATTCCAGTAATTCAAATAGCACATAGTCCCAATGTGATTAATTTACAATCTTTAAAAAAAAATCCTCCAAATTATTTTCATTAATATGATCTAATTATAAAGTATAAGCTAATCCTAGATGCTAGCCCCAAGGGTTAGTTCAATTGGTTGAGTTCTCATTGCTAAAAGCATGTTGCTAATGGGAGGTCATGGTGTTAATTCTCCTCGACACCCTCAGGGTTAGACTCTGATAATAAGTTGGCGGGAAGTGATCCCATTCAGTGGATCTATCCAAATATTTCCTTGGAAAAAAATAAGCAATCCTATATGCCATCTAAATTAACATTAGATATCTTTTTGTTTGAGAATTCATACATTACTACAATATATTTCCTTCTCTTTGTATTTAGAATTTCCATGTAATGTATTATTTGAGGAAGGAAAAACAATTTTGAATGAACTTGACACAATGGTGGACAATGTGATTTGCATAAAATTTACATCACTACATTGCTAGAAATTTCTGAAATAGCACTGTGTAATATATGTAATAGGACGGATCACATATATTACACAATATTATTCCATAAATCTCTGAAAATATGAATAACTGTGGAAGTCTCCAATCATCACTACATCATTTACCAACATCCTCTTTTTCAATGCATGCCCTTTTTGACGTTGTATTACTGGTAGAATGGGAGTCACACGAAATTATTCTATAATGTCTTGTGGTCATACATTCTTAAGAAACAAATTTTAAAATCAAGTTTGCATCATTGTTTCTTTGAACACATGTTTCTTGTGTTTGATTAGAATTGTTATGTTTGGTTGTTACATCTATTAACACTCAAGAGTTTCTCTTGGATGTGAAAAAAACTCCTAAGGTAACCTTTTCAACCAAACTTTTAGGTTATAGGCTATCCCTTCCAACCCAGAGAGGGCTCTCTCTTGCATCTCAATCACCTAGTGTCACTTCAGTAACTAGCTGTGTACTTGAAATAATGGCTAGATCTTTAGTCGAGGGGTATTGAAAAGGGTTTGGTTGGGCATGAGAGAGACATTCCATTGGGAAATGGAGTCAACAAGCTATGGTTTGTTGCAATCATGAAGACATTGGCTACATGATCAAATATTGACAAAGGAAAGATAGATGACACACCTTAGACATTTCAAGTTATGATTGTGGATGGAAGTAGAAAATAGGAAAAACAATCCACTGCAGTAGGGCATGGAAACTGAACCCTAATGTATCTTTAGAAGGAAGGAATGCAGGCATTTGAATTAATGAAACAAAACATTAGATTACGAATTCCATGACATTTTCTTTCATTCAAATGGAATAATAGAGAAGGGAATCACCATCACATGAATCTTTGTGTTAATAATCATAAATCTTCTAATCTTGGCAACTGTAAAATGTATAAATATTTGAAAAAACACATAGAAAATAGCTATATTTTTATAAAAATCCAACCCCTGGACCCTCCTTTTACATGTATAATATAGAATAACATATCAAGCTAAGATCCACAATTTCTGGGGAAATTAAAATTACAAAATATGTTAAAATATCAAACAAATATCAAGATCCAAAAAAATGGATCTAAAAGCCTCCTCATCCATCTTTAGTTTGTTGTTAAGTCGAATCGTTGAGGTGGCTCTCCAACTAAAAGTTCATTGGGGTTTTTTTTCTAAAAATAGAATAATTAAATCTTGCGAATTTCTAAAAAATAGGCTTCAAAGATGCATTTAGATCTTCCAAACTAGGACACCTGTTGCAAAACTGAAAGAGGTTTTTGTAAATTAGCTCGTTCCCAACAAAAATCTCTTTTGGATCTTGGAAAAAGGAATGCAAAGATTCCTTTGTATCCTCCAAACCATGATATATGGGTAAAAAATAAGAGGTTTTTGTAAATTGGTCCATTCTTGTAAAAAAACCTCTTTTGGTTTTCAAGAATACATTTCCAACTATGTAGAAACTAATTTAAAGTTGTTTTATAATGATTTTCACCTAATACTTCAAAAGTAACAAAAACCAAGCGAGAATAGAGTTGGCTTTTTTCAAAGGATTTTTTAACTTTTGGAAATGCAAAAAATAGTACTAAAAACATCAATACTTTCTAGATGTGTATTGAATATTGCATCATAATGGCATTATAAGTGTATCAAAATATAAAAACATTGCATCTTATTAGCATCATCTATGTTTCAAAATACATAAATTTTGCATCATGTTACATTATTTTTTGTTCATTAATAAAATTGATAGTAAATGGATCAATAAAGAGAAAACAGTAGAAAGGACCAACAAGGCCAAGGCTTGTGTTCAAGGTGATGAATAAGGGGCTTCAAAGACTAGTTAGGTCTATAACCATTTTCTCTATTCAATTCATCATGGTGCTTTTAGATTTCAATGGCTTGAAGGATTGATCCAGGGGATTAATTTAGTGTTAAAATTAAAAATGTGCAACATAGTTCAAAACCTGAATGATTGGATATATCTCGACGATCTGAATCCAACGCAACTTGTTTCACTCAAAACTGATATCGTATGTTCCAGATATCGTGTTCTGATTTATTTGCCAAACAACTAAAATTTTAAAAGTTGAAGTTGATGGTACACCCAGTCAGCAGCAACCCATACGCTAATTGGGAATTTGGTTTGAATTGGTGATTTGGTTTTAATATTGCTTCATAATGGCGTTATAAGTGTATCAAAATATAAAAATTTCGCATCTTATTGGCATCATCTATGTTTCAAAATACATAAATTTTGCATCATGTTACATTATTTTTTGTTCGTTAATAAAATTGATAGTAAATGGATCGATAAAGAGAAAACAGTAGAAAGGACCAACAAGGCCAAGACTTGTGTTCAAGGTGATGAATAAGGGGCTTCAAAGACTAGTTAGGTCTATAACAATTTTCTCTATTGAATTCATCATGGTGCTTTTAGATTTCAATGGCTTGAAGGATTGATCCAAGGGATAAATTTAGTGCTAAAATTCAAAATATGCAACACAGTTCAAAACCTGAATGATTGGATATATCTCGATGATCTGAATCCAATGCAACTTGTTTCACTCAAAACTGATATCGTATGCTCTAGATATCGTGTTCTGATTAATTTGCCAAACAACTAAAATTTTAAAAGTTGAAGTTGATGGTACACCCAGTCAACAGCCTGTACGCTAATTGGGTGATTTGGTTCGAATTGTAGGATGACTACCCATATAATTTGGGAAAAACTTGTAAAAGGCATAACTTACTCAATTTTTGGCCAAATAAGGGGTAGAAACAAGCCAGATGGGGGTTTTTGACAGTTGAATCCATTGGAGACATCAATTTTGTTGTTTGGATAATGTAAAAGCATATAAACACACTTTTTAGCACTTAATGAAAGAGTCCCTACATTGGAAGATGGATGAGGAGATGTAGCCCAGGAGAGGGGTGAACTCCTTTAACATGTTTTGTGTTATGTGTTCCAGATATGCTTATTTTATCTATGTTTGGTCATAAATTGTGGTTAATTTCACTTGTTTTATGTGTTTATTAAATTGATCCTCTTCCCAAAACACATAATTTTCACTTGCAAATTGTTAAAAATCTTGAAGTTTACATACTCATATCATTTTGGTATCAGAGCAACAAGTTATTGTGAAGGTTTGATTTGTTTGCAAGTTTTTTCTAATGCTTACAAGGTTGAAGCTTAAAATAGGAGAAGGAGAAATTGTGGAGCCAAGATCTCAAATGTCCATGAAAAATAAGGTTACCTTATTTAACAACTTGTGGTCTCTATGCTAGAGAAAGACAAGTTGATGGAAAAAATATTGAAGGTTAAAAGAACTCAACCATGTGCAGAAAGGAAAGTCAAGGTTGGTCCTGAAGTAAGACAAAAAACATATAGATAAGATTCAATGCTATAGAAATATTTTGGAAGCTCATATCACTGAAAGATGGAGGAATCTAAAGAAAAGGGCCAAGGAAAAAGGGAGTAATAAATCTCTCCTATGAGTAAGATAGTATATCTCACAAAAGTTTCCTATCATAAGCTCCTAAATCTTGTTTTATAAAATATGACAATGATAATAAGATGCATCATGGCATCATGGAAGCATTATAAACAAGAGCTCGTGACATCACCATGGGAATCATGAAGGGCAAAATCCATGACAGACAAACATGTAGGATATATCTCTTGGGAACCTTAGTGGACATTGAAGGAAAGGAAGGAGTCATCTAAGACAAGGCTCATCATACATCAAGTAAAAAAGGAAACATCTTCCAGTTGGGGTTATACAAGATCCTCAAAATTCTCTGATGGAATCCTCATCGTAGGGTTCACTAATCTAGAGAGGAAGCAAGTCTTTCAACAAGAACTCCAAATTATGGAAATCATGAGATGACGATATGATGACATGAAGCAGAACAAGGGATTGCATATCTTTTCAATCAAGGAAGTTGCTGGAAGAAGCCTCGATGACCTGAAGGTAAAATAATGTACGTATTCTTGTGCTTAATATTATAATGTCATGTCATATGGTTGTAGGTAACATGGATAGGTTCTCCTATCTTCAGAAGCATGATCAAGATAAAAAGGATCTCCTCCTCTAAAAGTATGTAGGAAGGCATAAGTCACATTAGATGAAATCAACATAATATGTCCTCATATGAATTATGAGGTGGTTGACTAGAATGAAGAAATTATGATTGAAAGCTCCTAGGAATGGAATGTGTGAGGAAGGAAGAGATTGTGAGATATGCAACCATGATGAAGGCAATCAACATCCAAAATAACAAGAATATTTGACTAGGAAATCTCCTAGAAAGATATGAAGACTCTGATGAAAGTATGAAAAAGATGAAGACCCCTGAAAATGGATATATTTGGGATATGTGTCAATATGTGTGCAGGATGATGATACCTTCAAGAAGATGTAATGATGAAGATCCATCTCGTAATGTATGATTTAATTTAATATGATGTTTTGATTTCTTGAATAATATATGGATAATGAAGGGTTACTCAAACAAGAGTTGTAAATACAAGTGCAACTAGAATTCATGTGGTGGATAGAAGAAGGATGATGAGAAAGAAGTAGTCATATAATGAAGGTTCTAGATATGAATAAGGTCACTTTCCTTGAAGAAATGGATGACATGATGAACCAAGGAGGAAAGTGATTGATGGTTGTTTCCCTACAAGGAAGAAGCTCAACTGATTTTCATGACATCAAGGAGAGAAGTTGATCAAGTAGCTGAAGGAGCCATGAAGAAAGAAGTTGTTGATGTAGAGAAGCATCCCTAGTTAAGAGGGAGTTCTGAAAATTCCCTCATCAAGAGGGAGCTTGGATTGGATCACCCCTAATTAAAAAGGAGTGACAATTGTGCTTTTCTATTTCATGTGTCATGCACTAGACCAGGACTAACAACTATAAGTCTAGGTGAATAACATGAAGAGAAATGAGGACACATGATATCCTCCCTAGTTGGGACGGAAAGATAGACACAACATTCATGACATCAAGGAGAGAAGTTGATCAAGCAGTTGAAGGACCCATGAAGAAAAAAGTTGTTGATGCATAAAAGAGTCCCTCGTTAAGAGGGAGTTTTGACAAGTCACAACTATCTCAATACTCTGTCTCAACATATATACTATAAACACAGTCACAACAATCATTATCTTACAAACTTAGAGTATTCAAAAAAGAGGATAGCAATCATCATACAATCTCGGCATATCTTCTACATATAGTCATGATCCTAGTCACAATCATGGTCTAGGCAACAAAGATCTTGGTGGTAATGTAGCAAGGTGCAATAATGATGTAACAATAATAATGGTGTTGTAGAGATGAATTTGGTGAGAAAGTTGCAATTATCTAAGTGAAACAATGATGAAGCAACAATGATGATGATCTCAACAACAATGAAGAAGAGCATTGATGTCTTGGTCTTGTGTGGCATAGTAGTTCAAGGATCATGGTCTTGGTATTTGTTAATTGGGATCTCTATAAGAAGAATTTTGTGTGGGTTTTATTCTCTAAGAGGGAGAGTTTTTGGCCCTGGAAAAATGCCAACATCTCATGTTCTTGCCTCTTTATTTTGGTAGCTATTTGATGAACTAAAGAAAACACACTCTAATAATAATAAGTGAAGATCGGAATAAGAAGAAAATTGAAAAACGCCTCACAACTAGTTATCATGCTAAGAAGAATCTCATTAATTACATTAACCCTGGATTCTTCAACATAAACAAAGATCATAACCACAAGTTTGAAAGGTAAGGACATTGCAAGTACTAGTTCAAATTGTCTTAATGATACTCAATATGAAAAAACAAGAATATAGATTTTCCACATTTGAGTCATCTAAAAACATACCAAGATAGATACATTGTTTGATGTGGTTCAGGAGCAAATCTTATCTCAGAAGAAATTGTCAAGAAGTTGAATTTAGAAACCATTCCTCATCATAAACCTTATCCTTTAGATTGGGTATGTGAGAATGAAAAATTGTAGGTGACAAAGAAATGCACTTAGATTTGCAATCACTGCAAGCATTCTTGATGAGGTTGAACTTGATGTAGTTCCGCTTGTTATATGTGGTATTGTTAAGGGAAGTTCATATCTTTATGATAAGAGAGATATTTTTCATTTCCATGAGAACACATATCATTTGTTCAAGAATAGAATGGAGTACATTGTTAGAGTGCATAACAAGAAATTAAGTTTATCTCTTATGAATGCTAGATAAATGAAGAGGATTGTGAATGTTAGTTA
>APFE031535729.1:2131-25772 GCA_000404065.3 Pinus taeda | reverse complement strand
AAAATTCTGCAGTTGTTGGAGGAGGAAGGTTTGGTTAAGGTCTTGGTTGTCTCACTGTCATATCAATCTATTAAAGGAAGAGTGTTTTACTAGGCTTTCCCCTATATATGGGTTTTTCGCTAGCTGTGCACCTACATCTCATGTCCTGGATCTTCGTGTTTTAATTTTGGTAATTGCTTGATGAACTAAGATAAAATAAGAACATAAGAAACATAATAATGACTCAAATAAATCACAAGTAATTATCAACAAAGAGAAAATATTTTTTCCTTTCCGATTTTTTAACAATTTTGTTGTCAATGTTAAACATCAGAGGAAGGGACTCTACTAGGTCATGCTGGAATGGAATTTTTATTTTATGTCATTATATTTACATCTACATAGACTCAAACAAGTTTTTTTTACCTCATATGATGTAGATCTTATCCATAACCTTTCATATTTGGGTGATATCTTGGAAACTCTCAATTATATTGTGCTTTTGTGACTCTTTTGATAGATCTGGTCCAATGGTTTGATAAAATCTCAATCCCATGAGTTGTGGTTGTCAAATTGAATGAGGATAGGGATGCGAGGTCTATCTCATCCCCATGGTTCCCATGCCCCTTCATGTTAGATCTGGTGTCAGATCAAACTTTGATGATGCCCTTCCAAATTTTTGCAAGGTGCCCATCTGGAAAATCATTTCTCAATGCGAATATAGTAAGGGATCTGAAAAAGAAGGTGCATAATTACCTGGGTTTTCCAACAATTTTTCAGAGTTTGATCAATGAAGGAAAATTTTTACAAGATGACATCTGCTTGCGAGAATATCGAATCACCCATAACTCAACCATTATCATAAACCTGAGACTGTTGGGTGGAAGTTCAATAGCAAGAGGGCCTTATACCCACATAAACACTAATGCAGATCCTAGGAATATTAATCAACCTACTTCATTTAAGGATGCGCTCAAAGGAAAGACTGTTGTTCCAGCTAAACAACCTCCTTTTTTTGCCTGATCCTTACATAGTGGAGAAAATGGATAAAATTCTAGTAATGGAGTTTAAATGCCCCAATTTGAAATATGATTTTGCTAATCTTCAAAACACAACATTAATATGATAATTTAATGGTTTATGGCTGAAACCAAAATACTTATTTTCTTGATTCCACTCTTCTTAGAAAAAGAAGCGAGACATCTATTTGTGCTCTAAAGGTTTCTTCATAGTACATTTTGAGACACAACAAGAAAATGAGAAACCTCTCAATGAAGGTTTATGGTTCTGGGGTAGAAATTGGCCCTTTGTAACCCCCTAGTTTCCAAGCTTTGATGTAACAAATATGGTTGTAACAATGATGCCACTATGGGTAAGGTTACCAAACCTCGCCCTTCCCCTCTGGTATCTTCTAGTTTTGGAGTCCATTGGAAATATTTTGGGCAAGTTTAAAACATCAGACACAAACATAATATCAAAGCGCATCTTTACTTTTGCTAGAATATGTGTTGAGATGGATCTCAGCAAGGGTCCAAACCGTATCCTATTAAAACATGAAAATTATGAATGGAAACAGGTGCTAGATTATGAGAACACGAATTTCAGATGTCGATACTGTTTCCAAATAGGGCATCTGCAAAATTCCTTCCCTCAAGCAAAAAATACTCCAAAAAATAAAAAGTGGCAATGTCTAAAGTATAGGGATCATAAGTTTGCAAATAATATAGAAGAGGGAGATGAAGAGCTAGAGGAAGGGAATCATAACCTAGAAGATTAGACTCAATCTAATGGAGGTGAAGAGATCAATAATGGTCCAAGAGAAGACAAAGAAGTTCCTCCACAAGCAAAAAAAATTAGCTGGCAATAGTTGCATCCACTTCCAAGCAAGAGTTTAAAAAAGGTGGAAAGAAAAAGGAAAAGGGATTTTTTTTTTTTATCATCCTAGCCGCCTGAAAGTGTTTTCCATGTTATTTATATATTTTATCCTAATATTGTATAGGGAATCTTAACTTGAAAGGTTGATATTATCTTTGCATCCCTTTCTTCCAAAAATTGTAACGTTATCCTTTTTTCAATTTGAATAAATTAGGATTAAATAAAAGGAATAAATGAATTAGTTATAAAAGGATTAATTATCAATTAATTATATTATGAATTTAAATTTTTAAATAAAATAGTAGATTAGATTATATTAAATTAATAATTAAAATTAAATTAAATTAAATTTAAAACTAAAAAGAGGTTTGAATTAATCAAATGGTCGGGTAGTTGCAACATTTTAAAAAATATAATAATAATTATAATTAAAACGTGAAAGTCATATTTGGATAATTAAAATAATTGTTAAAAAATTATTAAAGTCTTTTAAAATTAGAATAATTGAGAAAATTTTATAGAAATGATTTTAAAAATTAAATAGTAAAGTTAATCATTATTTTAATTAAATTAATTAATAGGTCAAAATAGTTGAATAATAAGACATTGGAGACTATTATTGATAAGGAAATTGGAAAATAATTAATAATTAATAAAATATGATGGGCACATATACTTGGTAAAAATTGAAATTTAAGATACAGATAAGGGTTAAATAAAATATGCTGGGGAAATATAATTAATAAAATATTTTAGAGATACTATTGCTGTACATTTCATATCACAATATAGGGGAGATGTTTAGGTGTAATGTATGAAAATTTGTCAACATTTTTCAATGTCGGGAAAAATATATCTAGTTATCAAATATCACAGTTGGATGACTTGCTCTCCCTATTTAACATGCAGCCTTGATCTGGTTCTTCAACTCGTCCTGAGGATAAACCACACTCGTTGGTTCAAAAAGCATAGACAATATGAATATTGATGTGATTTTCGATGAATACCCTTCTCATAAACCAGAAAAATGATAGATTTTAATTAATGTTCAAATTAAAGCATATATAAATATAACATATAAATGAATGTAAAATAATTTCACTTGACAATGATATATTTGATCATTTAATTTATAAAAAAAATTAACAAATGAAAATTAATAAATTGGATAAATATAAATTACAAAACCATAGGGTCTAAGAAAACCATGGGAAAAAACAAATAGATTAAATAAATATAAAGTACAAAACCATTGGCTATAACCAAACGAAGGACAGTAACACGTTTTCCAAAAGCTACTTTAACACAATCAATCTAGTCACTAAAACTGAATGGTCTAACAAGTTATAGACTCAAGCAATATTTATATATAATATTTGTTTTAATAGAAATTAAAACATTCATAATTTTTTATGATGAACTACAATGGGTGGTTCGAAATGCATCAACCATATACTTCGAATGTGATTACACACAATTCTTTTTTTCTTGTAACAATATGAATCACATAAGCCTAAATTCTTCCTTTTTTGGTTAATTTTAATCAAAATCTAGCAAAGATTTTTAAAAACTTGAGTTTAAGTTGTTTGATCAAAAATATATTTTAAACAACAAAAATCACAATGTTTCTTGAGATTGCATGCCCTGATTTCAGTGAAAAGACCATTTCGTCTATAGATTAGGCTACACCTAATATTAATGTAGGGTAGTTAAATTTGACTATAAAAATTTAGCATAATAATAAATTTATTGTACAAATTATGTGTGGTCCATTAAAATAATTATTATAAAATAAAACTATAAATATCTAATATTATATATGTGGGTGTGTGTGTGTGTGTCTGTAAAACTTATGAAACCTATTAAACACTTTAACAATAGATATAGTAAATAATATATATGAAATGTCCATCTCAATTTATAAGTGAAATTAAAATAATTAAAATAAATAAATCAAGAATTTAACAGTATATTTATAAATGGGTTAATGATTAAATGTTATGACAATTTTTACCAATATTAGGAATCAATTTCAAGTCGTCTAACTAATAGATGAAATGGTCCTATTTGAAGCATTTTCTTCAGTTAATTTGATTCAAAATCCAGTACAAATTTTTAAAAACCATATGTTCAAGTTGTTTAATTTTCAAAGATGAAGTGTCTCGGGGGTTTTTCAGGGTGTAGAATCTATTTACGTATTCAAAAGTGTATTCTAAATAACAAGAAATCCTAATCTTGGTAGAAATTGTATTGCATATATTCTAGTTATAAAGTCATTCATTTATGTTTAAGATGATAATATTTATTGACAAGGATTAAATTTAAAAGTCAATATTAAAAAAATATATATTTATTTATTTTTTTCAAAATTTCAACATGAATTAACTATTATATATATTAATTTATATTATTTTATAATAATATTTAGCAAACAAAAAACTAATGCGTAAGCATATTTAAGACATGAAACAAAAGATATTAAGTAATATAATTTTTAAAACCAACCTATATTCATCTTAATTCTAGATCCACCAAGCTTCAATCAAGTTTCTTGAGATATAAAGCTCTTTTAAAGAGTGAAAAGAGATTTGATCTCGCTTGGTGCTTGGTAGATATGGAGTTAAGATGAATCTAGGCCAGTAATTGATTTAAATTGAAAAAGGGTTTAATTAGATCATGAAAATGAGAGGGGAGCGAGAGGGGAGGATGGAAGAATGGGAAGATGAACACAAGGGGATAAGAAGAAGAATAAGGTCAAGTGAAAGAAATAAGAGGAGGGGAGGTTGGTGACATAGGGTTAGGTTTTTGAAAAGAGGAAATGGATAGTAGGCTTCCAACATCAGCTTAATTTATAACCATCTTCTTGATCAAAGTTTATAGGGTTCTTTTCGATCTCTAAAACCTTCCTAATGATGCACTTCAAGTGGAATGGGGTCGAGGCCAACATTTTTGTATTGTCAAACTAAATTAAATGACGAGTCTTGAGGGAGTTTTTGGTGATGGTGGATTTATAGGTTTGATTATGGAAGGTGTCAACAATGTGTTCTTTAAGGCGAGATTTGAAGGATCTCCCAGTTTGTCCAATGTAATGATGAGGCTCATCAATGGGTAAATTATATGGACCTTAATGCAACTCCCCAGCTTACTAAAATCAACTTTTCTCGTGGTTCTTTACATGTTCTTTTATATTTCGCTTAATTAGAAGGTTAAAGGTGAAATGTCATGTCTTGTGGTCTAATGTGCATTGGTTGCAAGTTTTGGAGAAAAGTTTGGCTAATTAAAGTGCAGGAACTTGAAGGAGACAAGCAAGAGGGATTTTAGGAGATGGGATCTCCCTCCTTAACTCCCAACTCACTCAAAGATTCCTCCATCAAATTTCATCATCTCGGAGTTGCAAGCAGCCGAGGCATTAAGATCATTAGTAGCCAAGGAAGTGATAGTTGAAGACTATTCAATCTCCAGTTTGGGAGCCAAGCCTCCCTAAATCTAAAGAAGTTGTTGGTAACTTCAATTGTATAAATAAGAAGGCCTAGAGCCTCATTAGGATTCAAATTTTTTTAATGGTAGTCAAGAGGCATTTTTGAGTTGAGACATTGTGACTGATCACTCTTGTGTATTTTTTATATTTTAATGAAAATGAGAAGCATTCACTTGATCCATCACTGAGTTGACTCATATGGTTGAAGCTCTTGGTTTAGGGCCCAACCCTAGCAGTAGAGGTTCCTCTTTTTGTATATGTATTCCTATATTACATTCATAGTTAGCTGCTGAACTAATTTTTGTGTTATCAATTTGCAAGTATTGGTATGATTAATTAGTTTGCTTCCATTTGTGTATAGTTAGAACAGTGATATCATAGTGACAAAAGACATTTAAGAAAATATGGTGCTTTGACCTCATCTCTCTCTTTTGGGATCATGACTTGAGGGACACTCTCATACAGCCCAAAAAAACAGAGTTCTTACTTTGCTACATAATCTAGGGTTTCTTGATGAGTAGGTCATTGTCTTTAAGTTTCTTAGGATGAGTTAAAATTGTCATTTTTTATCTCTTAATTTTTGCATTGGTTTCAAAGCACTTCCATTCATGAACTTAGCTATTAGATGGTAATAAATCTATTTTCTTCCATTTAATAAATCTTTCCCATGTATAGATGAATTTGTGCATAGATGCAGACAAGAATGTGTGTTGTTGCAGGAGCTTCAACATTGTAGGGAGACCACATCTCATTTGCCTCATCTAAGCCTTATCCACCCATGTTGTCAAAATCCACTAAAATCTCAATCTGAATTCTTGTTTATAAGCAAAAATTTCCATTTTCATTGAGAAAATCCAACCATCTTGAAGCATTTGATTCAAATATGGATAGTGTTCACCCCATACATGCCTTATTATCCCATTATCTACCTTTCCCATGCTTCATTCCACCTTCTAATCCACTTCCTAACCTTTCATCCTATTTCCCGTAGTAAAATAGGAGATCTTGTAGGAGAACTAGGATATCTTGTAGTTTTCCTATAGGAAATCCTGTAGCAGTATATTTTGAGCCCAATGATTAGGCCTCCACTTGACCTCCATACCTTTAAGACCATTCTAACCCTCTTCCTCCATATCTGTCTCCCCTTCCAAGGAAAAAGTGAAGATTGGCATTTCCATTCATAAAATGAAAAGATAAAGAAAAAGAGTTCTTTTTATTTCTTAATTAACACATGCATGCAAAAATTATAATACTCTCTAGATTAGATTCCATGCTCAGTTAGTTTAAATCATCACAAGTGATAAATAGGGTTAAGCTAGGTTTCTTTTGCAAGCAAAATGTGTCAATGAGTAGATAGAGGATTTCATGTCACTTTACAAGCATCTTCCAATTCATTCTTTCATTCCTTAAAATAGGAAACATTCCTTTTCTTTCATTTAGGATAATTTCCCTTCTCCAGTTGGTAGTCAGACTTCTTCTAGTCAATAAAAAATGAAATTACATCTATTACATATAGGCTACCATAAAAATTTCCCTAGTTGAATAATGACAAGAGTAGACATTACATGTATTGGTGTATACATAACTGTCACCTCCAAGTTTGTATGAACCCCGGGTTTGATGAAGTAAAGTTGGTAGCCCCAAGAGTTGTAGCATTCTTGTTGTAATACTGGTGCTCACACTTATTGGTGCTATTGCTGGGGAGGTGCTTGAGTAGATGTGATTTCTGCTTTCTTTCTTTCTTTCCTTATTTATGTCCATTCTGCAGCTAGTTCCATTCAACAAGTAGTTGCAATTTGGTTTTGCTTTCTTTCTATTATGTAATTAGTTACATTCAACAAGTAGTTGCAATTTTATTTTGTTTTCTTTCCATCCTGTAAAAAGTTCAAAAATACCCTAAGGATAATTTTTTTTTTTCCTTTCATGCCTCATAGGAGTAGAGGAAATTTAGGGAATTTCTTTCCAAATACCCCCACCACATCAAACAACCAACCTTCCCTCTTCTTCGGTGGCTGTGAGTTAGAGGAACCATTAGGCGAACAACTATAGATTTTTGAAGAGCCCATCAAGGAAGAAGAATAGACCATTCCACCAACTTAGACCATGGATGAAAATAGAAATGAAAGGGGAGACAGAGTTAGAGCTAAGGGTTCTTTTCCCATCAAAGAATCTAAAGGGGATGCTAGGATGAAAAACATAAGTCCCTCTTCTCTTCCTCACTTCCATGGTCTGACCTCATAAGACCCGGATACTTTTTTGTTTGAGCTTGTTGTCATATGCAGAACTTATGATTACACCTCTGATGATCAGAAATTGAAATTATTCCCATCCACTCTCAAAGATGTAGCCTTGCGCTAGTTCATGGGTTTACCTGGGGATAGTATCTACACTTGGGCTAATATGAAACAAGCCTTCAACAATGAGTATAGGGGCTAATACAAGTCCAAAGATACCAAAGAGGAAATTTTTAGAATGACCTTGGGACATGATAACATTTAAAAGATTATGAGAAAATATTCGAGCTCAGCTACAAAAGGGCCAGGTGCACCCTTGATCCTAAATTTCTTAAGCTAGTCCTTCTTAACGGGATCAAGGAAGATCTCCTAGAAACCCTAAACTTGCTGTCAGGAGGGGACATCTACCATTTACCCTATGATGATATCAAGACAGTTTTCAGGAATCATTCTAGGGCAGCTAGAAAGAAGGATGGGGCTAGTCAAGTTGTGGCTAGTTCGTCCTCTTCCAACACATCCATAAAACATGAAATTGGGAACATGTTGGAAGACTTTAAGAGTGAAATGTTGCATATCATTGCTCTACAAATGGACACCATGTAGATCAAGAGAAAGCAGGAGGTAGTAGAGAGAGCCTTAGCTATCTTTTACCCTAGGCACACCAGGAGGCACCTTAGGAATGATTGCCCATCAAATCTCATAGAAATTTTCTCGGTATGTGAGGAAAACCACTCCACAGACAAGTGACCTTCCCTACCTAGATTAAAAGTTGTGTATTGGGGTGACTTAAAAACTCTGCTACATCAATCAAAGGAGGCCTCAAGGACCTCGAACATACTAGGAAGGCATGCAAGGGGCATCCTATTCATATTACAACCCTAATCAGATACATCCATTCCCCCTTGGTGCCATTCTTCTCATCCTTTGTGGTCCACACCTTCTCCCTGGTCTTTTGCACCTCAATATCATTCCCAATATACCAACCAAATACTTCAAACATATGCTCCTCCACAACCTTAGTGTAATGCACCATCCCAAGGTTGGAGGCCCCCATACAACCAAGCTCTAGCTCTATTGCCTCCACCTCCATCTCAACCACATCTCCTACACCCTGCTCCACCTAGAAAACCTTAGATTCCCGCCCAACCAAATCCAAACCCGAACAACAAATAGACACAACATGTCAACAATGGAGAAACATCCTACCCTACTTATGTTGTGGAAATTCATGAAGTTAACCTCAAGTCTGGAAGAGTGTTTTTGGATAACAAACCTCCATATCCACTTGAGGAGCATGGAAAGGAAAAAGAGGAAAGTGTCCCTTAAGAAAATTCACCTCCTTTTCCTGAGAGATTAACCCATCCTGTCCAGCACATCCCAGAAGAGACTAAACTTCTGGGTGAGTTGAAAAATTTGTGTGTCAAAATCTCGCTTCTCTAATCTATCAAAGTTGTCCCCATCTACAAAAAGTTAATAGAGGAGAAGTGTTTCAAACATACAGGAAGGCGAAAGAAAGACACCCCTACCATTAATGTCATTGGTCAGTTGTCCGACTTAATGTTGGGGCGGGGGATTTTCCCAAAGTATCTAGATCCTAGAAGTCTTGTAGTAGATGTACACATCGATGGCACCATTTTCCCCCATACCATGATCTATCTTGGGGCTGTCATCAATGCGATGACTAAGGATATTATGCTTAAAATGAATCTCCATGGATCATTAAGAAAGACCACAATAGTCTTGTAGCTTGCAAATAGATCCAGAGTAGCTCCTAAGGGAATTTTGAGGATGTGATGGTCTTCATTGATTCATGGGAATACCCTGCTAACTTCTTATTTCTCCAACCTAATACCAAGTTCAACAATTATCCTCTCATCCTTGGGAGGCCATGGTTAGCCACTATCGATGCTTACATAAGTTGCAGGGATGGGAACATTACCATTAGAAATGGGCATATGTCCAAGAAATTGGTCTTGTACCCTCTTGTTCAACCATCTCCAGAGCATGAATTACCTTTATGGTTATAAGAGGAGGAAGAATATGAAGTCTACTCTTCCCCAACCTATACCCTAGATGCTACTATAGGAGGGGCCAACCTGACGAAGTTGATCTGAGTGAGAAAATCCTCCAGAATCAACCCCCAAACACCATGTCTCTTGAGGAGTTAGTAAAGGAAGCAAAACACAACCCTTGAATTGATCTATGTTTAGCTGACTCAAGCCTTACTCATGTCAAGATGATAGAATTTAGCCCTAAAAGAGCATTGAAAAGGAACCCCCCTCTCTCTCTACACCAAGAAGAGGAGTTATGTGACATGCTAAGAAAACATTTGGATGCCTTTGCTTGGAGTTACAAGGAAATGAAGGGGGTACACCCTTCGGTTTGTAATCACCACATTACATCAAGGAAGGTTGCAAGTCAATCCGCCAACCTCATAGGAGAATGAACCCAACCCTCAAGGATATATTCAAAGAAGAACTACAAAATTTGTTGGATGCAAGGTTCATTTACCCCATCTTAGAGAGTGAGTGGGCATCTCCTCTAGTTTTTGGTTCCAAAGAAAAATTGAAAGTGGAGGATCTGTGTGGATTACCAAGAGCTAAACAAAGCCAAAAAAAAGGACCATTCCCCTCTACCTTTCATTGACCAAGTATTAGATGGTTTAGTAGGAAAGAAGTTATTCTCTTTCTTAGATGGATTAAGTGGTTACAATCAAATCCATATCAACCTAGATGACTAGGATAAAACCACCATCACCTATCCTTGGGGTACCTTTTCTAATAGTGTCCTTCCTTCTGGGTTATGTAATGCCCTTGCCACTTTCCAGAGAGCAGTCCTCAGCATCTTTGTAGAGCTAGTCCATGATTCTATGGAAATTTATATGGATGATTTCAGCCCCTATGGGTGCGATTTCCCGGAGGCTCTCTCTAACTTGGAAAAGGTGTTAAACAAATGCATTGAAATGAACTTATCCCTTAGCCTCAAGAAGTGTGAATTTTTAATGACTGCAGAGACTGTTCTAGGTCACTCACTATCCCAGGAAGGACTACAAGTAGACCCAAATAAGATAGCTATAATAAAGAGGGTCCCTACTCCTTAGAATCAAAGGGATGTCAAAAGTTTCTTAGGCTTAGCCAGATACTATAGGAGATTTATAAAACACTTTAGCAAGGTAGCCTCGCCCTTCTTTGGAATATTGGCCAAGGACGTTGAATGTTTATGGTGAGAAGGTTGCAAAGAGGCCCTAGAAACCCTAAAGGAAAAGTTTACTACTGTACCTATTCTCTAAGGCCCAAATTCAACTCTCCAAAGATAGGTAAAATTACACAATGACTGAAAACGAGCTCCTAGTTGTTGTCCATTCATTGAATAAATTTAGACATTACAACACTGGTTACAAGACATTTGTAAATATATACCATGCTACCATTAAATATTTGATGAAAAAACCTAATGTGCATGCTCGAATTATTAGATGGTTACTTTTGTTACAACAATTTGATCTAACTATTATTGATAAGCATGGCAGAGAAAATGTAGTTGCATATTTTTTATCTAGATTGACTTTGCCTACATGTGAGGAAGGAATGGTTGATGACCAGTTGCCAAATGAGCATTTATTCACCATTTCAGTTCTCTCTCCATGGTTTGTTGACATAGCCAACTACTTAGTAGCTACGCAGTTCCTTCCAAATCTTTCCTCCAAGGAGAAGAGCATAATTATAAGGAAAAGCACCCCATTCACTTGGATTGGGGAAATCTCTTCAAGTTGGGCCCGTATCAAATTCTGAGAAGATTTGTCAGGGAGGAGGAAGTTTCTGGCATCCTTATTGCCTATCATGATGGGCCTTGTGGAGCTCACTTTGTAGCCAAAAGGACAACATTCAAGGTACTACAAGCTAGCTATTACTGTTCCACGCTCCACCAGGATGCAAGAAGGTATACCAGCCACTGTGTTCGGTGCCGAAGGATGGGGAAACCTTCTCCCAGGGATGAAATGCCTTTGCAAACTCAAGTGACGTTTGAGCCATTTGACAAGTGGGGCATGGATTTCATTGGGCCCATTATTCCTTCATCTAGACAGAAAAAGTACATCGTTGTGTGCATCAACTACTTAACAAAGTGGGCTGAAACCAAAGATGTCAAGGTAGCCACACAAGAAAAAGTGCTTAAGTTCTTGAAGGAGAATGTGTTTTGCAAGTTTGGATACCCTAGAGAGATGGTCACTGATCAGGATAGTCAATTCACCTCACACATGATTGAGAATCTACTTGGCCATCATAAGATCAATCACAAAAAGTCCACTCCTTACCACCCTCATGCTAATGGATAAGTAGAAGTCACCATCAGAGAATTGGAAAGCATTCTAACCAAAGTGGTTAGCAGTAGCAGGAAGGATTGGGCAGACATACTAGTGGAGGACACTTGGGCCTATAGTACAACTTGGAAGACCACCACTGGCTTCACCACTTATGATTTGGTCTATGGGAAGAAGGCTCTGATGTCCATTGAATGTGAGTACAACAACTTAAGGATGGTAGCACAATTGGATCTAGATGTCACAATTGAGAAGAAAGAGAGATTGCTCCAACTAAATGGGTTAGATGAATTCAGGATGTAGGCCGTCCTACACACGGAAGTGACTCAAGTACAAAGAAAAATATGGCATGACAAAAATATCAAAGATAATCTATTTCAAGAAGGTGATTAGGCACTGTTGTATGATTCCCGGTATAAAGATTTCAAAGGCAAGTTGATGCCCATATGGTTGGGAACATATGTGATAGAACAGTGCCATGATAATGGTGTTTTTCAGATAATAACTATTGATGAAGAACGTATCCCTTTGCTTATTAATGGGTATAGGTTGAAAGTCTACAAAAATTCTTTGTCAAAGAAGGAGTTCATTAGTAGTATCAGCAAGGTGGTAATGGTGATTGAAGGAGTCTCATCTTCCACCTCACCAAGTTCTTGAGGTCTGTTGAAGTTCTAAAAAATAAAAAATAAATAACTAAAGAGACCTAGGTGAAAACCTCCATGAGGCGCCTGAGGCCAACTCTTAGGTTGAAAACCTCTGAGGCGGTTCAAGAGTGTTTAAAAAAAAGGAAAAATAAAATACCTCTGGGTGAAAACCTCTTTTGAGGTTCCCAGGGTAGGAAATCAGGATGAAAACCTCCTTTGAGGCAACCTGTTTGTCATTCAAAAAAAGAGAGAGAGAGAAAAACACAAAAATAATTGCGGGGACCTCAAACCTGCCCACTCATAACACTTTTGGTTTTTCCAAGTTTTCAAGAAGATAATGGACACAGAGATCAGAGAGCAGCAAGCCCTACAAAACCCCATGTTTTTCTTCATCCATTTCATCTCCTCCATAATCCACATGTTCCTTTTTCCATACTCATCTCCAGTAACAAAAAAAAATTATTCAAATTGCAGGCAATTATGTGCTTTCTACAAGATTTCCTATAATTACTGCAGGAGTTTCCTGTAGTACTATAGGAAGTCCTAAAAATCTATAGGAAAGGTAGTTTGATGGAGGAATTATGATGTAGGCCTGTTTTGGGAAGAAAAAGAAGGCCATTGACTTCACCAAATCTCAACCAACACCCTTCATGACCATGTCACCCTTTGTGTCCATAACAAAAAAAAAATCAAGTTAAAAAAAAAAAAGAAAAAAAGAAAAAAATCAAAGGGGCATGCCACCAGCATCCTACCTCACTTGCCACTCCATGGCCACACCTTCCACTCATTCCAATACCTATTCACTCTCCAAGAAAAGAAAGGACACAAAAATTCAAAAAAAGGGAAGCTACAGGATTTCCTGAAGTACTACTACAAGAAGCTCTGTAGTAGCCTATTTTGAAGTAACAACGGGTTCTAGGCCTAACCTTCAGCACCGTGATTGAAAGAGGAGAAGTAAAACTACAGGCACAATGAAACTTCTCCAGATCTCAGCAGCAATAGAGGAAGGCAACACCTTCACATCAACAAGAAGACAACCCATCAGGAAAATGAAATCAACAAAAAAAGTAGTCGTGAAGATGTACTTGAGTCATGAGCAGTACATCAGAACCACCCTCCAGCATGCATCAACAAGGAAAAGGAATCCATAGGTATGTCACCTCATCCATACTCCCTCATAAGTATTAATATGATTAAAACTGTAGGAATATGTACAAAGTTGATTTTATAAGCGAGGGTGGCCAGTTAACTTGGCCACCTTTAGTCTGATAACAAAAAGTAAAGTGCTAGTCAACTGGACATGCAGCAAGGTCACGTCCAAGGGAATAAATTGGAAATTTTGTCAAGTTACAACGAACATAAATGGGTGATGATTATGAGGAAGGGTGGCATGTTAAATAGTAGTGGGACCAACGATCGAAAAGGAGAAATATGTACTTGGCTAACCAGCACATCACTCAACGAAATCAACCATAAATAGAAATATTCCCTATCTTTCATGCAAATTATTGTTCATTTCGAGATTTTGAGAGCTGAGGTAACCTTGAGGAGACATCTAAAGGAAAATTTAGTCTCGGCCTACGTACAATGAGCACCTATAGGAAACATAGAGAAACTACAAGAATCAGTGAGCACCTATAGGAAATATAGGAAAACTACATGAAATAGGGATGATTGTCAAAAATGTTGTAAGTGGGTGCCTAAGACTAGAAATTCAAGAATTCTCATCACCAAAGTATTGTGGAGAAAGGTAGGTTCCCTATCCTCTGCGCTTTCATTTGTAAAGAGGAAAGAAATTGTCATTTCTTTTAATTATTTACAGTGTGCATAGAGATGGATAGAATTTTGTAGAAGATGGTGTAGAATAAACTCTAAACCCTCATCACCTAGAGAAGCTCTTAAGCTATAGCCAGCCAAGCTTCATAGAAATAGATTGACAATATTGAGGGCTTCATAGTCCACAATCTTGGAAAAAAGGTCAATGGATTCTAGGAAAAAAGGTCAATGGATTCTAGGAAACTAACTAAGATGTGATTTTTATCTAAAATGAGGTGTTTGGTTTGGTCAATGAATTCATAGGAGTCTTTAATAAAGGAATAAGTTTGGTTGGAGGAGGGATGAAGCTTCTGTAGAATTTCCATGAAATTCCAATATGTTGATAAGTACAATCTGAAAAACACATTCTTTTCTTACAAACACAGAATTTCTCTACTTGATAATGCAGTGGAATTATGAACATAAATAAAAGCACAAACACATAATTAAAAAACACAAAATTGTCTAGGGAACCCAATTGGGAAAACCCTCTAATTGATTATTGAGAATTTATTGAAGAAAATTGAGCATTAGATCTCTTACAATACAACTGTTTCAATCTGAAAACAACCTTGTTTTCCCTACTTAATCTAAGCTTGAAACCTATGCAAGAATTCTAATCTTTTCTTCTTTACCCAAGGAATTTGTCCTTCTCCAATTCCAACAAACCTTTCTTAGGCTTGTTCACCTTCTCTCGCAATCTCTACACACAAACTTGTGCTTCCTATTGCTTTGGCCTCACCAAGTCATGCTCACCAAAACAATGATTAAACTTGTGCCTTTGTTGCTTCTTTTAAATGAAATTCGAACGATTAAAATTAGTGAGTTTTCTAATTAAGGAATTGAACTAGATATTTTCTAGTTAAAAAAAATCAACAGAACTAGTTAACTGGATCCTCCTAAAATTTACGAAGCTAAATCCACTTAATCTTTCAGTTCCCAATTTAACTCACACTAGAAAATCAAGAACTTGACTTTCAATTTCAACACACTATTTAACTGCCTCAAGCACTCCTAAGTTTTAGGGAAACTCCTAAATTTTAGGAACTCAACCATGCATAAAAGGAAACTCAAATTTGACTCCTTGAATTAAGGCACAAATAGCAGAATCACTTTTCTCACTAAATTAAAAAGTCCCTCTTAGAAAGGAAGGTATTCCTTGAAGAACTTTGTCCACCTAGATTTGTCCCCAACACTACCAAGTTCTCCATTGCAGCAACTGCTCCCTTTGAACTAGAAGACTTCCCTAATTTCTTTTGCAAAACCTGCTTTGGAGACATGTTCTTTCACACCATCATCTACGATATCTGCTCCTCCCCATCATCATTATGTTGGTCAGCCAAATTGCCAACTAAATTAACCTAAAACTGAGATACTAGTTGAGGCTCCATCTTCAGAGCTTTATCCTGCTCTTTCTCAACCGTCACTTCTCTAAGATGTGCACTACCTGCCTTGCTGCTCAAATTTGAACTTGTCTCTACCTACAACTTCTAGAGATTCTTCACCCTCACACCTATCTTCTTCTTACATATAGAAGCTAAGTGCTAGAAGTAAGCCTTACCTATGTTGAAGATGATATCATATCCCTTTTCGTCAAGAGTAGCTATCGAAACAAGATTCTGCCTCAATCTTGGAACGTAAAGAACATATATAAGATGAAGGGAATTACCTGACTCCCTATAAAAGATTACAGTACCAACTCCTCTAGGTACATACTAACCATCATCTCCTAGCTCAATCTGAAACTACATGTCCTTCTCCTTTAGGTGGATGAAACTCTCTTTTTTCCAGTCATGTGGAAGGATGCTCCTTGAACACATCTGGAAGGTCCTTTACATCCTCTTCTGCTGAAAACTGAAACTTCTACTACTTCATAATGATTGCATCTCCAACCGTCAAATATGCCACTATCAATCTCTCTTAGTTGCTCCAAGAAGACTAAACATAAGCTTCTCAAATTGCCCAGTAGTTGCTCTCCTTCTCCTTTAATATAATCAACTCTTAGGGACTTCCAAGTTTCCAACTAACAATGTCCTCTTATACTCCAAAGGATCAGATTCTTAGGGTCTTTTTCAAACATCCCTCTTATCAATGAGATACCTCCCTAAGTTCACTGAACTAGGGCTTCATCAAACTACCTCCAAACAACTCATTAGCTTCTCAATGAACATTGTTCATGAGGTCTTCTTTTACTTCGCACTTACGACCACTTTGTTGCCTCAAATATGACTATCATATCACTCCATAATCAGCCTATTAACTATCACAAATATGCTCTTTCTTGACAACACTTAGGGCATCCACCCAACCCTATCTTAGTCTCCAATTCTAGATGATTTAGGACTTTCTAGGCATCCCAGTTGACTTTGATTTGTCATGTCAAGTATTGTACTCAAGGCACACATAAGACAACCCATTCAACAATACTTTAACCAAATCATAGTCCTTAGGTTTTATGTCAACAACCCATTGATTGTCCTTTTGCCACTTCAAATTGAAAATCCTTAAGGGCACATTTAAATGTTGTCCACAACCCTCTCAAAGTTGAAATATGTGTGTTGCTTGATTTTGTTCACTTCTCTAATACCATGTAGAATTTCCATGAAATTCTGATTCGCTGATAAGAACAATATGAAAAACACTTTCTTTTCTTACAAACATAGAATTTTTCTACTTGATTTGTAGCGTTATTAGGAACATAAATAAGAGAACAATCACACAATTAAAAAACATAGAATTGTCTTAGGAAAAACCTCTACTTGATTATTGCAAATTTAATGAAGAAAATTGATCATTAAATATCTTCCAATACAACTATTTCAATCTAAAAACAACCTTGTTTTCCCTGCTTAATCTAATCTTGAAACCTATGCAAGAATTCTAATATTTGCTTCTTTACCCAAGGAATTCCTCCTTCTCCAATTCCAAAAAACCTTTCCTAGGCTTATTCACCTTCTCTCACAAGCTCTGTGCACAAACTTGTGCTTCCTATTTCTTGGTCTCACCAACTCGTGCTCACCAAAACAATGATTAAACTTGTGCCTTCATTCCTTGTTTTAAAGGAAATTCAAATGATTGAAATTAGTGAGTTTTCTAATTAAGGAATTGAACTAGAGCTTTTCTAGTTAACAAAAGTCAACATAACTAGTTAATTGGATCCTCCTAAGCTTTAGGAGGCTAACTCCACTTAATCTTTCAGTTCCGAATTTAACTCACACTAGAAAATCAAGAACTTGACTTTCAATTTCAACACATTAGTTAACTACCTCAAACACTCTTAATTTTTAGGGAAACTCCTAAATTTTAAGAACTCAACCATGCATAAAAAGAAACTTGAATTTGACTCCTTGAATTAAGGCACAGATCTAGGAATCACTTTTGTCACTAAATTCAACAGCTTGTTGGTAAGGAAATAGGAAAGGGTGTGGGTCAAACCACTAATAACGCTAACTGTAGGTCTAAGGGGAATATATTTTTTGTGGGTTTTAGGTTCAACATTGATTTGGGGGGTGATTAGGTTAAGGAGAATGGGAATATTTTGGATTGAAGGATCTACGAATGATGATTTTATGGCTTTAATGACATTGTTGGTGTGAAAATTTCATCCATCACAATCACTGCAAATTATTTTTCCAATTGTTAACCTATTTAACAATTTATATATTGTCTTCTATGAAAAATATCAAATAATTGACACTATGATTTTCACAAATAAAATACAGAAGAAATTATGTGTTGGAAACTGAGAAAATACTAGCACACACATATAAAATTTACACAATTATTTTTGGACAAATGTCCTTGGAAAACCTAATGCGGGAAAATTGGTAAACAAGGTGAGGGTTCTATTATTATGTAATAGTGAAATTTGAGTATAATAATCTGGGTGTCAAAACTGGTTATCCTACAAATAAAAATACTGGAAAAAATCTAGTGAGAAATTTTCCTAACCCATAGGCACATTCAACACTAAAGGTTGGCCTTTGAAACCCTCTATGTATGCCCTATGTCACCCTCTGTGTAGGATATGTGCAGGAACAAATTTGTATGGCCTTGATGATCTTGGTGGCTCTAGAGATGCTCAGAGGTCAAAAAGAGCTTGAAATAGCTCAAAATTCAAAGTTGTCAAATTGATGTGAAACTAGGACACAATCATAGTGCTCGTCGCCCCGATTCCAATGGTGTGAACAACACTCCAATCCAAGTTTGTATGATGGAGATAGAGATGGTCAAAATTTTGGTCAAACCTAGCAAGATGACGAGCTTAAGGAGGCAACAAATTGGTTAAGACCCAGCACACAAAATCCAGCGATCAGAACAGGCAAATTTTCCAAACAATTAATTTGTACAGTGACCCTTATTTTTGACAAAGTTAGGAAAAGCTAATATTTCTGTAAAAAATAAAAAAATTGTTTAAAAAGGGGGACAAGCAGGGTCCGTTAGACTTGCCCACCCCCATCGGTTGAATTAAATATAAAAATGGTGGAATGGGTGGAAAGCAACCAACCCTTGCCACCCCCATCCATTCAACATATTTCTTGTCACTTACTACAAAATTGTTAGAATGGTTCCAAATAATGTCAAAATAGTGAAAAAGAGAAGAGAAATTTGCAGTACTCTTCCAAGATCAAAAAGGACCCAAAACCTACTTTATACCCTTTCCATTGGAAATTTATTTGAACAATATTTCCAATGATATGCAGATGTCCAAAAATGGACTCCTCGATAAAAAGATATGGTGTGCCGAAGTTTCAAGGGTTGAAACCTTAGGAAAGAAGGAATATCAGAGATTGCAAATCGGAGGTCCAGAAATATTGGTGATCGCATATCGGAGGTGATGCATATCAGTGCATCACATATCGGAGAATTGACACATCGAAAGTTTATTGAATTGAAGAATCATAACTTCTTAAGGTGAAAACCTTTAAAAATTTGTGATATGCATAATGTGTCGATATGTTAAAAACTGTTGAGGAATGTTGATAAAGATTAACAAAGGATTTCATCGCAAAACCAAAGGTGGATAGGCCCTTTTCTCTCTCCTCTAGTGGGACATGTAGAAGCGTATGACTGATTCCAATAAGCTACACATGGCAGCATCTGATTGGTTCTGATAAAGCTACAGGGGTATCTAATGTCAGCATCATGTGGCGGTACAACACGACACTAGTAGGCAGTTTTGGCAATTTTAGGGTGATAAGGGGAAAAATCTGAGTGACACATGGCACCACTCATGAGGTTACACATAGATTGATGACATCATATCGAAGGTCAGTATATCAGAGGTTGAGGATGTCGACACTTTATAACAGCTAGCAACTGGAAACCTCCGATAAGGGGGCTCTGACATTGAGCTAGCACATGCTCAAGAAGAACTTAAAGAACCAAGGGCGCTAAACACTTAATAGAGGAACAATTGTCCTTGGTAGGAGCAAAATACCCTAGCACATTAATGCTAAGTGGAAGGTCACAAGCATTGGTCCTATGATGAGAAGCACCATGAGGGCTAAGGAGAAAGAGCTCGGCATATTGAAGAATTAGAATATCATAAGACAACACCATTGTGGAGTAACAATGTGGAATTTCTCCAATACCATAGTATAGAGAATTAAAGGCATATGGGTTGGTACCTATGAGAATTAAATCCAAGAACACATCATTTGGTCTTAAGAGTAATGGCGGCTGTCAAATATCGTTGGGTCCAGGCAGCAAGGACCATGATCTTTAGGAAAGAGTGTTGGGTCTACCTTAAGGTGAGACAAGCCATCTCTATGCTTTGATACACGTTTTCAGTGAGTTAAATGGAGGTATGGGACTGATGAAGTAGTGTGTAGGTCACTTGAGAATTAATTTCTTAGCATGGAGCTCCACACAGTTAGGGAATGAAGGACTACAAGGTCGATCTATGTTTCTGCACTATGACAAGAAACTGACAGGTGATCACTCCTAGCAATGGAAAGTGGTGAATTAAAGTAGTTAAGATGAAAATTACAGGTGAACCAAACGAGTAACTAAGGAGGAACATCATGGCAGAGACGTGGCCTGATCAGAGGCAATCACAGGAATGATGTGGAGATACTTTCCTTAACCACCATTTAGTTTTTCTTATTTCTATTATTCTATAATTTTTGCATTTTCAAGAAAGGAATTGAATCCTTTGTAATGATTTGTGTAGTAGAACCTTCATGCACCGATACAACTAGTTGATCAGACAACTAGAGCTCGACTGAGATATTTTGTAACTATTTTTCAGAGTACCCCTCTCCTTATAAAAAGAGGGAAGACACACTTAAAGTGGGTTTAGAACTTTTGGGAAAAAACTCTTGGAAAGGACCTTTTATTGGTTTTGTTAGCACCTAAATCTGCTTTAGGCTGAAGGAAGGAAAAATTCAGGGTAACCACAAACCACACTTAGTCTGGTAGCTAGCCCTACCAGAACAGGAGAGGGCTCTCTCCATGTCACACTCAGTGAATAGATACACAATATGGTCTGAGATCACTTACAGTGATTATTGATTTTAGGCTAGTAAATAAATATGGACACAAGAGACAAATCTTTATGAATGACTGAGTTTCTGGGATGGTATGGGACCAACGAACAACAATGAACAAAGAATTTAATACAAAGGCACAAATTACTTCGTGAGGCAAGACAAGAAGAAAGTCTAGCAATTTAGTTTGAAATAACGCGGAATGGAGAGATTGCTTAGGAGGGTGAAAAGGGCATAAGCACATGAATCTTTTTCAACAGAAGAAAAACACATAGCATGAAATTTTCCCACAGGTAGAGCAATAAAAATGATTTCTACCTTATCTTACTCAGAAAATTTCACTGAAAATGAATATGAATGCACTATGAAACATAATGAAATACATATGAAACATAAGTAAAAACACATTTGCTACACTCACAACCACATGAATCTCATGAAACAGAGCCACTGCCTTTCATTAATCCTTTGTCAAAATATACAATGAAGAAACATAGTTTCTTTCCCACAATCTCCCAGAAATTACAAGCCAACCAACCCTTTGCAAATGGTTTGCATAAAATAAATAGACTATGCCATGAGGAAATAGAATGACCAAGAGTTGGGGAGTTTCTCAATTCATTACAAAATGGAGATGGAAAGCCAACCATTAGCTACAGGTGCAGCGTTACAAAAATGACAAATGGCTTGGGTGGTTGCTCGCCTTCCTTTGCCACTTGGATAGAAGCCATCCTCTAGTGAAAATACTTTAAATTTTGCCTTAGGTGCTGAAAAAAGTCAAATTTAGATGAGCGGGCCCACTTGGAGAAAGTCGCGAATCGAAATTTTGCGAAATAGAGGCGAATTTGGCCTTTTTCTCTATATGCGCCGCACCCAATTCTATATGCATTGTGCCACTTTGGAGGCAATTTTGAGGTGCTTGCAGGAGTCCAAAATGTGCCCAAGTGTGCTTGTTCGAAAGCCTGGCCTGTCTACTTTCCAACCCAAGTGGAATTTCTGAATTTGGTGCTCATTTGCCACTCCAAATCTTCATTCTCCCAAGACTGCTTCCTGTGTGTCAAAATAGGGGCAGAGAGGTCATTTTTTGGGTGTTTTTGGCTTCCTGGAGACTCAAATCATGCCCAAATTTCTTGTCCAAGCACTAGTAGTTGTGATTTTGCATGCTGAATCCAAAAATGCAAGCCATTTCCAATTTGGAGCTCCCAATCCTAAGTGTCGCGCCACTGGGAGAAAAAACCTGTGTTGTGACCAAAAGAATTTCCATGTGATGAAAATTGCCCCAAATTTCTTGAAATTTGGGTTGGAGGTTCTCTAAGAGGCACAATGTTGGGCCACAGAGGATTCAACCAAGATTTGAAGCCGATCTTGCTCTTTTTGCCTCTTTTGTCTCTTGGTTGCTCTACTCAATTTTGCCTTCAAGCTCCTTATCCGAGCCTTTGAACTCAAGTTTTGTGCCCTATAATGATAAACCATCCTCCTTAGTATGGTTTTGTCTCTGTCAGCCTTTTCCAGCAGTCTCTCCAAGTGGATTTTGATCCGCTTGAGCCAAGACTCATGGTCATTGTTAATCTCTTGCTCCAAGGTAGTGAGCTCGATCCTCCTTTGTTGGGCAGCTTGTCGATTCTCACGGATGCTTTGTAGCTCCATGATCTCATGCTGGTCCTCAAGTTGTTTGTTCCTCTGCTCCAAATACTTGATGATCGATTTGGCCCTCTCCAAATCGAGTGACAAGTCTTGGATCTTGGTGTTCTGCTCCTGAATGGTCATCCAAAGTCTAGCACTCTCCACATCTGCATGATCATCCTGAATGAGGATGACCTCAGCCTCCTGTTTACTTGACGGCCCCTCATCATGCATGGGCCTCTTGACCTTGTCCTGTACCTGTGTCGTCGATGCCAGAAGCGATGCTTCTTCCACCCTGGGTGGAGATACCACTCGCTTTGCTGTTGCAAACAAGTGCCTACTGCCTCTGTGATATGTCACGAATACTGGCATAGTCGTGGTCTCATGGTGCTCATACTGATGAGAAGGACCACCTATCTCATGCCCTACCTCTGATAGTACCTGTGAAGTGCTTAAGAGGTCACAAGAGATGAAGTCCTCCCAAGCGATGCCCTGCAATCCCAACTGATGATCCACCAACATCCGGATAAGAGCAAAGTGATAAGCGTTGTTAAGTTGCTGCTGAGGGGTTTTATGCTACATGAAGGTGTTTATCCTCTCTATGTTCCTGCAAATGAAAAATGGGAGGTTCATCATCCTCACCCTGGTAAAGTGCATGAGCAACCTGATGTGATAGGCATATAGTTAAGAGAACCTCCCCTCACAGCTAAAGTACTTCATGATCAATTTCATGAGTGGAGCATACTCATCCTTCAAATATGTGAATGGAAAGACTCTTGTGAGCTAACTCAAGAATCTGGCCTTAATGTAAGGCTCATAGTGTTGCCTATCCACCTTCTTTTTTGATCCGGATTTAAATAGGAATGCAATAGGTTACAGAGATAACCATAAATACAGAGATGCAGCGGAAATAATACTTCATTTCATTAATGGAAAATACCGAAATATGCTTACAACCAGAATTGGAAATAAACCAGCTAGGACGATGGTAGCTTATCTTTGAGAAGAGATGTGCGGCTACATGTCTCTGAATTGTTCCGAACTTTTGTTACAATGAGGCTCGAAGGCCTATTTATTATTGAGAAACAATGGAAAACCCTTCACATTCCAAAACCGACCCTTAGAAGATGAAACGCCAAATTGTGGGCCCCGTTTTGGTAAAATTGGTACATCAATTTCCCGGG
>APFE031535713.1:4282-24579 GCA_000404065.3 Pinus taeda | reverse complement strand
TAGTCCATGGTATTTGTCCCATAGTATTTTGCCCATAGGTTTCACCTAAATATAACCCATTTTTTTGAGTGTTCGTAATATAAGGTGACTTATGGAGTAAATATAAAAAAAATATTTTATTTGTTTACCATACTCTCGCTTATTTATATTTTTATTAATTTATCATACCTCTTTTACAAATATGGTATTTGGCCCATAGGATTCACTTAAATCAAACGTCTTTCTTCAGCCTTCATAAATAGAACGGGGGTTATGGACTAAATATAAAAAGATGTTTTATTTATTTACCATACGCCTAGTTTATTTATATTTTTATTTATTTACCATAAATATAAAAAGACGTTTTATTTATTTACCATACCTCCACTTTACTTATATTTTTATTTGTTTACACCCTTACATGTATATAAGGTGACTTATGGAGTAAATATAAAAAATGTTTTATTTATTTACCAGACCTATCATTTATTTATATTTTTATTAATTTACCATATCTCTTTTATAAATATGGTATTTGACCCATAGGATTCACTTAAATAAAACCTATCTTGAAAATGGGCCAATGGATTCACTTAAATAAAACCTATTCTTGAAAATGGGCGAATGGAAGGTTGTAACTCCTAATTTCAAGGGCTAAATTTACCTTTTTTACCCTCTCCCTTAAAATAAGGTGGGCTATTTGAGGTGATTTGTAAAAATGTACTATGATAAAAAATATTCGCCCACTAAAAATTTAAAACCCCTTAATTTCGCCAAAGGGCGAACATTCACCCCTAAAATTATCCTTGCTAACAACCATGTCAGAAAACAACATAAATACATACCTATATACATATAAACATTAGCATAAAACAATCATGATCACTGACAACTCTGTCAGACAATGGCATACATATGTACATACATACATACATATATATATATAATCATTACCATAAAGCAATCATGATCCCTAATGACCTTGTCAAACATTTGCATAGATACATACATATATAATCATTAGCATAAATCCATCATGATCCTTGGCATTCATGTATGATAACATCATACGTACATACATATATACATATATAGACACCATCATAATCATAAATCACAATACAATTACCAGATATCATAAGGTCAAGGTTAAGAGAACTCCCTTTATTCATGCATAACATTGAGAACAATAGTTCCCAGCATAGCCAAGGCATCTGATACCTCAAATCCATTTACTTTACCTTTATCATGGTTGTACTTCTACCATCTATTTACACCAATGGACACAACCAATCCAACATGTTGTGATATTCTTACTTTCAGCTGCTCTATATTCATGCAACGGGCTTCATCTAGGTCTTTCATTACCTATTGGGTTTCATTCAACTCTTCCCGAGCTCCATTAACCTTCCTCTTTCCCAAACCAATTCCCAAGACCTTCAAAACATAAAACATAAGAACAAGAAGGAAAACAAGAAGAAAACCATGAAGACCAATAGCAATATGACACCATATAAAAATTGGCATGATCATGCACCAAACATAAACAAAACTGCAAATCAAGCGTAAACAAAATCAGAAAGGACTACACAAGACTAGAAATAAACACCATGAATCAACCCCATGGGTTCCCAATGCTTCCAAGGGAAATCTCAACCTAATCTTTCTTCAATATTCCATGGGAACCTATTTTTCCATGCAATCCTTGCATCATACTTACATAAACACATATTTGTTAGTCTATAAATAAATACAACAATATACTAGTTATCTTACCTACTTCTAGCCAGCACAATGACCCGTAACTGAACACGTACATATATTATCTCTTAAGTAACTACAATTCCTTGATGAATCCAACCATAATGTGGAACTAGCTATCATACATGTCAAATACATGTTCATGAATCTAGCACATGTCCACATAATGTTAGAAAAAAATCAAGGTTAAGAAGACTTCTTGTATGCAAAGAACTCATTCATTTGGAATTGCGATTTCAAAACATAGCCGAAGGAATTCTCACCCAATTCTTTTGTTATATCTTTTTCCTTAATAGAATTGAGTCTTATTATGTGATATCATATTACCCAATTTCTAGTTATATGAACAAATAAATTTTTACCTTGTCATGCTAATACAAAGCATGCTACCCTGTAATCATTCACACATGTTAGTCACATGTTCCAAATATCAAGACACCATATCTATTAATTTGAAATCAAACTTTACTAATACTAACACTCATGTCATAATCAACTCACAGTCATTATTCATAATATTACAACTAGCACCTACTTACACTCAAGCACATATTAGTTGTCTCAACACATATTGAGTTAGTACAACCATCTTAAAACAAGACCATTTCTTCATGCAATCTTATAAACACATGCTCATATCATGAATTTATCAAATATTCAAATAACTTGTAAACATATGTTACATAAACCAAGTAGACGACATAATCAAACTCATAACTCAATGTATCTCAAAGGAGGCTATCACATATGCACAAGTCAGCTCAGATTAGTATGACACAATATCATAAGTATATCGGCTCAAACCTGAGTATCATAACCATATCCATATGCATAGGCTAGTATGGATTAACATGATACATATGACATCAAGATAGTAACTGCAATGACCATAATCATCATGTTTACAACCGCAATGCATATAACAAAAAATAAATTACCATGCATGACTAGCCAACACACATGCACATGACCACACCAATCAACTAGCATCTATCATGCATGTAACCACAATAGAAATAGAATGGTAGGCATGTGCATAACCATAATTCTTATAACAACCATTAATCAACATACATGCATACCCAACATACAAACTTGTATGGTGATTTTCTCTTACCCCAAGGTCTAGTGCTACAACCTCATTCTAATAATCTACATATCCTATTCCATCTCAACCAACATATCAACATTATGATGACATAAACTGCAACAATGACTATCAAAATGCATACATAACAATCACATAAACAACTAACATGATTGCATGACAAACACATTTTGCCCATCTAGTCCAAGTGTTGAACCATGCTTGAATACCACTCTATGGTATTAGATATCACTCAAAGAGAACAGAAACATGCACTAATACCACCATGTAACCACCTTTCCCATATCATTAAGGAATTGGAATCAACAAGCCAAAAATTTGTTGACATTCCTTGGGAGCTACAAGACCCACAAGAGCTAACCAACCACTCCAAGTTCCGAAATCCTGAGCTAGACTACCTTTTCATTGACCTAGGCTATTAGTCACATGTGTAACACCCTCCTCCCACATTTACCTAAGTTAATCAGGCCGTCAAGGTAAACACGTGACAAGAGGATACTAATATGTAATTCAACTCCCCATGTATAAATAAGGAAGTGGAACCAACAAAACAAAACCATTATGACCTTCCACACATGCTATAAAACCTTCAGGAGCCAACCAACCCTTTTAGGTGGCCAGCCCATGAGACAAATTAACATTTCCCTGATCTAGACCCTCATTTGCTCCCATTATAAGACATGCATGCAACGGAGGCCTTCCAGTTGCTCCCACAACAAGGCATGCCAGTGATTGTGGACATTTTCAACGAGTTCATAGCTAGCAACCACAAATTTCATGCCATTTTTTCAGGTCCAGGGCTCAGGTTAGTACCCAAAAATTCATGAAACATTCAGAAATGACAAATAAAAATCAAAGAAGGCTACTAATGCAATGATTGGTATAATAACTTGATCTGAACCCTACTAGCTATGATAGCCATTTCATCGAACATGTCACAAATATGAAATATATTGGTCATAAAAATGGATCTAACATAGGGGTCTCATACTTATCTGATATTCATAAGGAAGCATTGATGCCTTATCACAATAGATGCATTATCATCTATTAGGTCATACATTCATTGTTCATTTGTGTGTTAATCAAAATTTGATGAGAGCCATACATCAATATTATCATAAAACATCCTCTTGACCAACATATATTCAATAGAAATAACAAAGATATAATATCCATAAAAACCACATACGAACAAGTATATTTACAAATGAAAAACAAAGGAGAAATAACATACATGCATACATAAATACATACATACATATAAACATTAGCATAAAACAATCATGTTCTCTGATGACCTTTTTAGACAATGACATACATACATACATGTACATATAGAGACATCAACATAACCATGATCACAAAACATAATTTTCAGATATCATAAGTTCAAAAGAGAACTCCCTTTATCCATGCAAAACATACACAAAATTTAGAACAACAGTCCCCAACATAGCCAAGGCATCTGATGCCACAAATCCATTTACTTCAACTTTTTGTTATCCCTCTCAAGACTTTTGTACCACCATCTATTTATCCTAATGGACCCAACAAATCCAACTAATTGTCATACTCTTGCATTCAACTACCCTTGTATATGCGCCGAATTCATCTGAGTCTTACATTCTGTGTTGGGTTTCATTCAACTCTCCCCAAGCTCCATTAACTTCCTCTTTCCACAACCAAATCCCAAGACTCTAAAAACATAAAAGAGAATTGACCAAGAAGAAAACAAGAAAAAACAATGAAAAACCAATAGAAATATGACCCCACAAGTAAAGTGGTATGGTTATAAGCAAGACATAAACAAAACTGCAATCAAGTGCAAAAAAACAAAAGCACAAGACTAGCAACTAACACCATGACTCAATCCCAATGGTTTCCAAGGAAATCTCAACCTAATCCTTCTTCAAGATTTCATGGCAATATCTATTGCCATGCAATCCCCTACATCACACTTCCATAAACATGTAACTATCAGTGCATAAATCAACAAAACAACATATTGGTTACCTTACCTTTATGTGACAAGCGCATTGCCTTGTAACTGAACACATCCATGCCATCTCTCAAGGGACTCTAATTTCTTGATGAATCTAGCCATAACTGGAAACTAGTTGTTACACTTGTCAAATACATGTTCATGAATATAGCAAGTATCCACATAATTTCAGACAAGATTAAGGTTAATAAGACTTCATGTATTCAAAGAATTCATTCATTTGGAATTGTGGTATCCAAACATAGTCAAAGGAATTCTTACCTAATTCCTTTCTTTTACATTTTTACCTTGTTGCAATCGAGTCTTACTATGTACTATCACATCACCCAACTGTTAGTTATATAAACACATCAACTATTACCTTGTCACACTAATACCAAGCATGTTTCCCTGCAACTGCTCACACATGTCAGTCACATGTTCCAAAGATCAATACATCTTGTGTATTAACTTGAAATCAACCTTTACCAAGTCTAACAACCATGTCATAATCAACAATCAACTCACATTCATCAATCATAATACACAATGCTACAACTATCGCCTGCTTGCACTCAAGTACATATCAGTTGTCTTGACACATATGTATTAGTAAAATCATCTTAAAACAAGATCATTTCTTCATGCAATCGTATAGACACATACTCATATCATTCCACTAATCAATCATTCAAACTGCATATAAAGATGGCATTCTAAACCTAATAGACAATGTAATCAAACACATACCTCAATGTATCTCAGGGGAGGCTATCTTGTTTGCAAAATCAATCTATATTAGCACGATATAACTTCACAACATATCATAAATAAGGTCATGATATCCATAACAGTGACTAGCTAACATGTTAACATCATAAACTCATAAACCATTGTCATTGATGCATAAAAATCACATAGACACAGTAAGTATAGATTAGTACAACACACTATCACAAATAGGTCGAATCATACCTGAATGTCATAACCCTAACCATATGCATATGTTGATCAAAATTATCATGATACATATAACATCAAGATCCTAAGTACAATGACCATAACCATCATACATATAAACACAATGCATATAACAAAAATGTTACTATCCTTCATGACTAACCGATGCATGTACATATGATCACACTGATTATCTAACATTTATCATATATGTAACCACAAAAACCATAGACTGACAAACATGCACATAACCCTAATTCTTATAACAACAGTTAAACAACATAACTGCACACCCACCATACTAACTTGTATGACGATATTCTCTTACCTTGAAGTCTAGTGTTGTAACCTTGCTTTGATGGTCTGGATCTCCTGCTCTATCTCAACCAACACATCAACAACATAACATACCAACAACATCATGATGACCTAAAATGCATTCAATGACCTCATGCATGGTAACCATGCCCATAATAATGCATGCATAACAACTATAGACTCTAATATGCATAACAAATGCATATACAACCGACATGCATTCATGACAAACACATCCCAAGAACAACATCATCAACTTCCACATGGAATTCCACATGGAAACACAACAGAAACAATGAACACCACCATGAATACATGACAAGCGCATAGTCCACAAACATAAATAACAAATATGCAATTGACATGTTTGCATGACCAACACACCACCCATCCAGTCCAAGAGGTGAACCATCCTTTGGTACCACTCTATAACACCCTCCTCCCACATTTACCCAAGTTAACCAACCTGTCAAGGTAAACATGTGATGAGAGGCTATCATGATTTGATTCAACTTGCAATGTATAGTTAAGAAAGTGGAACTAACAAAACAAAACCATTCTGACCTTTCACACATGCTACAGAACCTTCAGGAGCCAACCAACCCTTCAAGGTGACCAACCCTTGAGACAACTTGACATTTCAATTATCTAGACCCTCAACTACTCCCATGACAAGGCATGCATGCAAATGAGTCCTTCCATTTTCTCCCATAGCAAATGCATTTCAGCGACTGTGGATTTTTTTAACCAGTGTTGAGCCAACGACCCAGGATTTTGTGCCACTTTTTTAGGGATAGGGCTCAGGCCACTGCATATAACTTCATGAAAATTTTAGAAATGATAAATAACAATGGAATAAGGCTACTAATTCAATCATTGGTATAATTACTTGATCTAACTCTTACTAGTCATTACAGACATTTCATCAAACATGTCACAAATATGAAATCTACAGGTCATAATAATGGATATGAGCATAAGGGTATCATACTTATCTAATATCCATAAAGAATATTGATGCCTTATCACAATATATGCATTATCATCTATTAGGTCAGGTATTCATTATTCATTTGTGTGCTAATCAAAACACGATGAGATCCATACATCAAGTTTTTCATAAAACATCCTCTTTACCAACATTTATTCAATGGAAATAACAAATATATAACAACCATAAAAACCACATATGAATAAGTATATTTACCCATCAAATACAAGAGTAAATGAGCTATTATTAACATATGAAAAATGCGACGAGGTCTAGGACTTCCGTGTACCACCTGACCATAGATTGGATGAACCAAATTTATCTATCATCCAATCACCCTCATTCCATATTCCAAGCATGAATGTGGGATCTCATGGAACAAACCAAACAAAACCAAATCAAGGATTCCAAAGACCAAGCCACCTCAATCCTCAAACAATGATTCCACCTCACGGTTGAATATCACTAACGATCACTAGATTGGTTTATACCCAAGCTTTCCAAGGCTCCAGATCATTTGTTCCAACCAGGGCTTCTAGGACTAGTAACTCAACCCACAGTTGTTCTCGAGCTTCTAGAGCATTTTTCCAAATAGGGTTTCCAGGACTAGTAACTCAACCCACCAAGGGCTTCCAGATCATTTTTCCAAAAAAGGCTTCAAGGACTAGTAACCCAACCCAAGTTGTTACACGGCTTCTAGAGCATTTTTCCAACCAAGGCTTCCAGGACTAGTAACTCAACCCAAGTTGCTACAGGGGCTTCTAGAGCGTTTGTCCAACCAAGGCTTCCAAGAACTAGTAACTCAACCCACAACCATAGGGAACATGAGAACCAACTAGAAAACAAAAGGAAAAACACCCAAAACACCATGGCTATCTAGGAAATGGAAAGGATATGCAAATCCACCATCAATCCAGGAAATCCACCATGCCAATGATAGATCATAACCAAGAAACCACATGCATGTGCCATGCATTCCAAAACTAGAAAGGAAAATATAAATGAAACTTGGTACCTGCAAGAAAAATCATTGTAGTTTCTTATCCAAATGTCTTTTTGCGCTTTCTTGTTGTTCCTTTTCCTTTTTGCTCCAAATCACAAGTATGCCACAGTCCTCCAAGAGTGCTCCAATAAAACTCTAGGTATCCAAGAGTATGAAAGAGAGAGAGAGAGGGAGAGAGTAGAAAATGAGAGCTCCAAAACTGAATTGGATTGAAAAAAAAAAAAAAAACAACATGAACTAATCCTCAGAGCTATTTTTATCATTGAGGCCTCTATTTTCTTCAATTTCCTTTATTTTTCCTTCATTTTCATCCTTACATGCAACCTGTGACCTTTCACCTTCTTTTTCACCTAATTTCCTTTATTTTCATAAATAAATGCCAAATAATGCCTCTTGCCTTTCCAAATCCTTTGCCATTGCCTTTACAAATTTCCTTAGCCATAATAAACCAAATGAACACCCAAACTATAATGTTTTGCCCAACATTATGCTTGGAATACGTGTCCCATAACCTTGGTCTTATATTTTTACATGAATTTTTTAACTAAGGTTGTTACAACATGCATAAGCCTACATCCATGCGGTTGTAGGCCTCTAGTCGCATGCATAAGCCTACGACTGTAGTCCTAAATTCCAGCAATGCAACATATATTTTGTTATGAAAAGTCCACGTGATCCAAGAAACACCGAGAAATTTGTCCTTATGATGAACCAAAGAAGTTAGCAATTAAAACAATGGGGAATTTAGGCAATTTCAATGCATCGATTATGATATTTTCACCCAATGTCATTTTGCCAGCCTAAATCCTCATTATGCATGGTGGTTGGGCTTCCATACTAGTATTTCTTTATGACACATTGACCTCATATCCTTGATCTGGACCCTCATCTGCTCCCATGATAAGACATGCATGCGACTGAGGCCTTCTAGTCGCTCCCACAACAAGGCATGCCAGTGACTGTGGACATTTTCAGCGAGTTCATAGCTAGCAACCACAGATTTCATGTCACTTTTTCAGGTCCAGAGCTCAGGTCACTACCCAAAAATTCATGAAACTTTCAGAAATTATAAATAAAAATTGAATAAGGCTACTAATGCAATCATTGGTATAATAACTTAATCTGAACCCTACTAGCCACGACAAGCATTTCATCAAACATGTCACAAATATAAAATATATTGGTCAACAATGGATCTAACATAGGGGTCTCATACTTATTTGATATTCAGAAGGAAGCATTGATGCCTTATCACAATAGATGCATTATCATCTATTAGGTCATACATTCATTGTTCATTTGTGTGTTTATCAAAACATGATGAGAGCCATACATCAATATTGTCATAAAACATCCTCTTAACCAACATATATTCAATAGAAATAACAAAGATATAATATCCATAAAAACCACATATGAACAAGTATATTTACAAATGAAATACAAAAGAGAAATAACATACATGCATACATAAATACATACAGACATATATATAAACATTAGCATAAAACAATCATGATCTCTAACAACCTTTTCAGACAACGACATACATACATACATGTACATATAGAGACATCAGCATAACCATGATCTCAACATAATTTTCAGATATCATAAGGTCAAAAGAGAACTCCCTTTATCCATGCAACACATGCACAAAATTTAGAACAACAGTCCCCAACATAGCCAAGACCTCTGACGTCACAAATCCATTTACTTCAACTTTTTGTTACCCCTCTCATGACTTTTGTAGCACCATCTACTTATCCTAATGGACCCAACCAATCCAACTAATTGTCATACTCTTGCCTTCAACTACCCTTATATATGCACCGACTTCATCTGAGTCTTACATTACATGTTGGGTTTTCATTCATCTCTACCCGAGCTCCATTAACTTCCTCCTTCCACAACCAAATCCCAAGACCCTCAAAACATAAAAGAGAACTAACCAAGAAGAAAACAAGAGAAAACAATGAAAAACCAATAGAAATACGACACCAAAAGTAAAGTGGTATGGTTATACGTAAGACATAAACAAAACCGCAATCAAACGCAACAAATCCCAAACGAAAAAAAGCACAAGACTAGCAACTAACACCATGACTCAATCCCAATGGTTCCCAAGGAAATCTCAACATGACCCTTCTTCAAGATTTCATGGCATTATCTGTTGCTATGCAATCCCCTGCATCACACTGCCATAAACATGTAACTATCAGTGCATAAATAAACATAACAATATATTGGTTACGTTACCTTTATGTGACAAGCACATTGCCTTGTAATTGAACATCTCCATGCCATCTCTCAAGGGACTCTAATTTCTTGACGAATCTAGCCATAAATGGAAACTAGTTGTCACACTTGTCAAATACATGTTCATGAATATAGCACATATCCACATAATTTTAGACAGGATTAAGGTTAATAAGACTTCATGTATTCAAAACATTCATTCGTTTGGAATTGTGGTATCCAAACATAGTCAAAGGAATTCTTACCTAATTCATGTCTTTTACATTTTTACCTTGTTGCAATCGAGTCTTACCATGTACTATCACATCACCCAACTGTTAGTTATATAAACACATCAACTGTTACCTTGTCACACTAATACCAAGCATGTTTCCTTGCAACTACTCATACATGTCAGCCACATGTTCCAAAGATCAATACATCTTGTGTATTAACTTGAAATCAACTTTTACCAAGTCTAATAACCATGTCATAATCAACAATCAACTCACATTCATCAATCATAATCCACAATGCTACAACTATTACCTACTTGCACTCAAGTACATATTAGTTGTCTTGAAACATATGTATTAGTAAAATCATCTTAAAACAAGATCATTTCTTCATGCAATCTCATCGAAATATTCTCATATCATTCCACTAATCAATCATTCAAACATCATATAAATATGGCATGGTAGATAAACCTAACAGACAACTTAATCAAACTCATACCTCAATGTATCTCAGGGGAGGCTATCTTGTTTGCACAATCAATCTATATTAGCATGATATAACTTCACAACATATCATAAGTAAGGTCATGATATCCATAACAGTGACTAGCTAACATGCTCACATCATAAACTCATAAACCATTGTCATTGATGCATAAAAATCACATAGACACAATAAGTCTAGATTAGTACAACACACTATCACATATAGGTCGAATCATACCTGAATGTCATAACCCTAACCATATGCATAGGTCAATCAAAATTATCATGATACATATAACATCAAGATCCTAAGTACAATGACCATAACCATCATGCATATGAACACAATGCATATAACAAAAATGTTACTATCCTTCATGACTAACCGATGCATGTACATATGATCACACTGATTATCTAACATCTATCATATATGTAACCAAAAAACCGTAGACTGACAAACATGCACATAACCCTAATGCTTGTAACAATAGTTAAATTACATAACTGCACACCCACCATACTAACTTGTATGACGATCTTCTCTTACCCTGAAGTCTAGTGCTATAACCTTGCTTTGATGGTATGCATCTCCTGCTCTATCTCAACCGACACATCAACATCATAACATACCAAAAACATCATGATGACTTAAAATGCATTCAATGACCTCATGCATGGTAACCATGCCCATAATAATGCGTGCATAACAACATATAGACTCTAATATGCATAAAAAATGCATATACAACCGGCATGCATTCATGAAAAACACATTCCAACAACAACATCATCAACTTCCACATGGAAACACAACGAAAACAATGAACACCACCATGAATACATGACAAGCACAGTCCACAAACATAAATAATACATATGCAACTGACATGTTTGCATGACCAACACACCACCCATCCAATCCAATAGGTGAACCATCCTCTGATACCACTCTATAACATTCTCCTCCCACATTACTGACTTGTCAAGGTAAACATGTGATGAGAGGCTACCATGATTTGATTCAACTCCCAATGTATAGTTAAGGAAGTGGAACTGACAAAACAAAACCATTTTGATCTTCCACACATGCTACAGAACCTTCAGGAGTCAACCAACCCTTCCAACCCCTGAGACAACTTGACATTTCAATTATCTAGACCCTCAACTACTCCCATAACAAGGCATGCATGCAAATGAGTCCTTCCATTTTCTCCCATATCAAATGCATTTCAGCAACTGTGGACTTTTTTAACTAGTTTTGAGCCAACGACCCAAGATTTTGTGCCACTTTTTTAGGGATAGGGCTCAGGCCAATGCGTATAACTTCATGAACCTTTTAGAAATGTTAAATAACAATGGAATAAGGCTACTAATTCAATCATTGGTATAATTACTTGATCTAATCCTTACTAGTCATTACAAACATTTCATCAAATATGTCACAAATATGAAATCTATAGGTCATAACAATGGATATGAGCATAGGGGTATCATGCTTATCTAATATTCATAAGGAAGCATTGATGCCTTACCACAATATATGCATTATCATCTATTAGGTCATGTATTCATTATTCATTTTTGTGCTAATCAAAACACGATGAGAACCATACATCAAGTTTTTCATAAAAAATCCTCTTCACCAGCGTTTATTCAACGAAAATAACAAAGATATAACAACCATAAAAACCACATATGAATAAGTATATTTACCCATCAAATAAAAGAGGAAATGAGCTATTATTAACATATGAAAAGTGAAACGAGGTCTAGGACTTCCGCGTACCACCCGACCATAGATTGGATGAACGAAATTTGTCTATCATCCAATCACCCTTGTTCCATATTCTGAGCATAGATGTGGGATCTCATGGAATAAACCAGACAAAACCAAACCAAGGATTCCAAAGACCAAACCACCTCAATCCTCAAACAATGATTCCACCTCACGGTCGAATATCACTAACCATCACCAGATTGGTCTCTACCCAAGCTTTCCAAGGTTCTAGATCATTTGTTTCAACTAAGGCTTCAAAGACTAGTAACTCAACCCACAGTTGTTCTTGAGCTTCCAGAGCATTTTTCCAAATAGGGTTTCTAGGACTAGTAACTCAACCCACCAAGGGTTTCCAGATCATTTTTTCAATAAAGGCTTCAAGGATTAGTAACTCAACCCAAGTTGTTACATGGCTTCTAGAGCATTTTTCCAACCAAGGATTAGTAACTCAACCCAAGTTGTGATAGGGCTTCTAGAGCATTTGTCCAACCAAGTGTTCCAAGAACTAGTAACTCAACCCACAACCATAAGGAACATGAGAACCAACTAGAAAACAAAAGGAAAAACACCCAAAAAAACCATGGCTATCTAAGAAGTAGAAAGGATATGAAAATCCACCATCAATCCAGAAAATCCACCATGACAATGATAGATCATAACCAAGAAAACACATGCATGTGCCATGCATTCCAAAACTAGAAAAGAAATCATAAACGAAACTCGGTACTTGCAAGAAAAATCATTATAGTTTCTTATCCAAATGTGCTTTTGCGCTTTCTTGTTGTTCCTTTTCCTTTTTGCTCCAAATCACAAGTATGCCACACTCCTCCAAGAGTGCTCCAATAAAACTTTAAGTATCCAAGAATATGAGAGAGAGTCGAAAATGAGAGCTCCAAAACTAAATTGAAAAAAAAAGATAACAATGAAAAAACCCATGAACTAATCCTCAGAGTTATTTTTATCATTAAGGCCTCTATTTTCTTCAATTTCCGTTATTTTTCCTTCATTTTCATCCTCACATTCAACTTGTAATCTTTCACTTTCCTTTTCACCTAATTTATTTTATTTTCATAAATAAATGTTAAATAATGCTTCTTGCCTTTCCAAATCCTTTTCCATTGCCTTTGTCAATTTCCTTAGCCATAATAAACCAAATAAAACCCAAATTATGATGTTTTGCCCAATATTATGCTTGGAATATGTGTCCCATGACCTTGGTTTTATATTTTTACATGAATTTTTTAACTAAAGTTGTTACAACATGCATAAGCCTACATCCATACAATTATAGGTCTATAGTAACATGCATAAGCCTACAACTGTAGTCCCAAATTCCAGCGACACCACATATATTTTGTTATGAGAAGTCCATGTGATCCAAGAAACACCGAGAAATTTGTCCTTATGATCAACCAAAGAAGTTGGCAATTAAAACAATGGGAAATTTAAGCAATTTCAACGCATCGATTATGATTTTTTCACCCAATGTCAACTTGCCAGCCTAAATCCTCATCATGCATGGTGATTGGGCTTCCATACTAGTATTTCTTTTTGACACGTTGACCTCAGAATAGGGATTTAGATTGGACATGAACGAACGATTAGATTCTTCAATATTTTTAGTGTTTTCAACTACTCATGTTGTTTACGCCCAAACACTTATCGAAATACATGTAATGCACGGTTCATTTGAAATAAAACTTAAATTATCACATATTAATGTGTTGTCACTATAGGTACAGTTGACTGCACATTAGGTGAGACACGCCAAGTGTAACAAGTACCAATGAATTTGAAACGTGAAATGGGCCATTTGGTTCATCATATATTTTCCTTGAAACCTCGGAATTCCAGTTGAATGTAGGCTTACGTGGAGATTGCATGGCCAAAATCGCTGCCTATTTTGCCTCCACATCTGGGTGTTTACCTTTGAATTTAATGAATGATCTTTTGTTGAATTATTTTGAAGCTTTATTCGTAATTATAGGTGAGTAAATATGGCAAAAGGAGATTGAAATTTTTTTGTGTGGAAACCATGAATTTGAACGAAGCAAATCAGCGGAAATCATTGCTCATGGTGGTAAAAGAAAATTTGACCATAGAGGATCAAGGTTAATTCGTCAACTATAAAAAGTCAAGGAAAAGCATGCAGCAGGGAACGGTGAGCAGATCATGCTCAAGCTCGCAGGATAGTGAAGAATCACAATTATTCTTCTATGTTGGTCCATAATGATTCGATGATGAATTAACAATAAAAGAAATTTTCCTCGAAAAGCAAAAAAAGTTGTTAGTAATCTGGAAATTGGTTTTGCCTGCAAAAGAGGCCAACCAATAGGAGATCGACAAAGTATGAGGAGGGCCGAAAAATTATTTCGATATCAGAATATCGTAGCAAGGATGAATCATTCCATGACAAAGGGAGAAATCATTAATTTTCCTAGGCCTTGGAATACTATAAGAGAATGAATTGTGGAATACAAAGGGGCGTTTGAATCCACACAATAGGGGAACTGTGCAGTTATTTTATTTGTGCATTTGCACTATTGCAGTGTTTAGAAAGTTTAGTTGTAGAGGAACAATGTTTTGGCTATGAAGGAGACTTGCTTTGCACTATTTTAAGCATGTCCCTCATAGTGTTGTAACAACTTAGGATTGCAAAATTAATATGTTGTTTCCATAGTTTCTTTGAATGATTTTGGCTTCTGTACTAAACAACATATTTATTTTCTAGTATATAGAACTTTTGTCATATTAAATATTTTATATTGTTGAAGCCTTGTAGGAGTTATTTTTGAAGCGCAGAATATGGTTAAAATTAATGTAAATTCATTAAAATGGAATTGTGCTAAACATTAACTTTTTATTGTTCAAGTACAAGTGCGTTTTTCTTTTCCTTTACATTATTTCCTTTACATTAGTTGAAGTGAACTATTTCCTTTAGTTAATGTAAATCATTTAATGAATTCTGCACAATTGAATCTACGATGATAAGTGGAATTACTTTATTAACTTTTTATTAAAGTAAATTCACTTGCATAGTTATTTTAACCTCCTGTACGTTTTAAACTATTTTGGACTTAGAGTTGAACATTAACTTTGGGTTCAATTCATCATACAAATAGTCCTTTTCCCTTAGTTAGTTCATTTTCTCTTGGATTAGGTTTAGACTATCCTTTTCCAGTCCAAGATATGATAAATTCCACTTTTGCATTTTAGCATAGATCTGCATTTGCATTTCTAGCTTTTCATCAAGTCCTATCTTAAAGAAGGAAATTCACTACAACTTGGTTTGATCAGCCCTTTAAATTGATCAAATCTTTGTATTGGTCTAAAACTCTAATTTATATCATTAACTGATCAATATAAAGGAATTGTACACTATTCTCTATTTTGTATATATGAATTTATTTTTCTTATTTAAGATTGTTTAACTTTGATTTAATTTCTAATTAATTTTAATCCCTAACACAGGTTAATATAATACATATAGGCTAGATTGACATTTATATAAGGATAGGTTAGCATTAGGTATGGCTTGGTTGAGCCATTAATTTATCTTAAGGGTTTTTTCTTGTTTGTGCACAGCAACAGAGTAACACTGATATCTCTCTTCTTCTTTGGCAAGTATTAGAATATCACAAGTCAGTTGGGAGAGAGGGGGTAACTGGACCCAATCGAACTAGTCAAAACCGCTTGGTTGGGGCTTTGATCAGGTGGTCTCCCCTGATGTTGATGGAGGACATTTTTTCCCATCAACATTTTTGGTGCTAGAAGGAGGGCCTCCGAAAAGTGTATTTGTTGAGTCTTAAATGGTAATGTCTAATTTTTCTAGATGGTTGATACTAAACTTTTTTTTTTTGGAGTTGTATCTCTCAACCCTTGAATTGCAACACTCCAATGGAAATCACAAAACACTTGACGAAGGTAAAATTCAACGATGAAGGTAATATTTTTGCATTTGAACATATTCTTCAATTTTCTTTGAATTTTTCTCTTTTTGGCATTAATCTTGATGAACTTGTTCTATGCAGGATTTTTACCGTGACTCTTACAGGAAGTGCCAAACACTACTGTGAATCACTTCTAGTTTCCTTGATCCATAGTTGGGATGAGTGTGTAACTAGTTTACTTCATACATTTGAGGATTGTAATTATGATTAGGTAGGCAAATAAATTGAGAATTTGAGAAGGTTAGAAAATGAAGATTTAGTTGATTTTATTCTTAGATTTAAATTGGTTTGTTTAACATTTGATTCTAAGGATCAACCTTCAAATGAAGAATTTGAGGAATGGTTTCAAGAAGCACTTTCTCTTTCTCTTCCTTCTATTTGTGGTGAAAATTTACTACTTGTTGAAAATCCATGCATTTTAAATACCATATATGAATTAAATCAAATTATTAATGCACAACCTATAAATGATCATTTTTGACAACACATAAACACATATTCTGATCTTGAGCATTCTCTTGATCATATTATTGACAATTCAAATGAATCCACTATTACTATTAACCGAGAAAATTAACAAGTGGAAATTCTTAATGCAAATTTAATGATGTGCATTGTACCACAAATACATTTGATCCATTTCATGTTGATGACCAAACTCAATTAAAAACTTATTCTTAGAAAATTGAAATTATTTTACAACAACTTGAACATGGAAGTTGTTTAGATGAAAATGAAACATGTTCAGATAATGAACCGTGCATGTTCATCTCCTCAAATAGTTATACTTCCTTAACCCATATATATTTTACAAGGACATTTCTTTTACTAAATTTTCACCAATTCCTTTTGATATAGGTTTTAAAGAAGATAAAGGAATTGCTCCAAACCTTATTAGTAATGAATTGTCACTCAAATTTAATTTGGGTAATGATTCTTATGATTTTAAGAATTCTCTTAAATTTGAATTTGATCATTTTGATGGATCTAACCTTTTTGTAAAGAATGAGGAGAATGTTAGTCAAATAATTTACGATAGTTATGTAGAACATAAGATAACTAAATCAATTTCTCATATTTCTCATAAGTCAGGTGTGTTCAAAGATAAATATTTTCCTTTTACCAATGTTACTAATGAAGAATTTCATTTTGAAACAACATCAAATTGTAAGGACCTATTTGTTCCCATTTTTTATTCTCGACTTCCTGTCATTGATCTTAATCTTAAACCTTTATCATTTCCACAAGTAAAGCCTTACACTGATCTCAATTATATTATTCAAGTCAAGTCTTGTGGGAAGGAATTTTTGTAAATCAGTCTTGATTGTCCTCTAACCATAGGGTAAATACTAATGGTTGTCATTTTAAAGAAATTGAAATTAAATACTTATCAAGTGTATCATAAAAAATACATAAAGTTCAAAATCTAATTCATCAAACACTGTACTTTTCAAACACTTGATAGTATAAATCCATCATTCTGCCAATAACCTAACTCATCCAATGATCCCCTTAAGTATCCATTTGAAGGTCATTTGGATGACTCAGTTAATAAGCAAATTACTAGCAATATTTCTAGTATTTGTTCACCCATTCTTCCATTTCATCTCCTCCATTCTCTAATGAATGTCCATCCATACTTTTATGTTCCATTACATATTTGGTTGGAGGACATCTTTGAAGTAAGGGTGATTGTAAATAAATTTCTTTTTGTAAATACATATGTAATAAATGTACATAATTTTTCTTTTGATGTTTCAATATTTTTTCAACTTTTGTTATTGATATTTGTTGTAAATACTATACGTAGTCATACTTTTCCTCATAGGGTTAGAGTAGGAATAGATTTAGTCTAGTTTAGCTTGATTTTATTTTCTTTTCAAATAAAGAAATTATGACGTTTTATGGATAGGAACGAGTCTTCACAATTGCTTCAGTTACCATCTTGTTTATAATGAGCTACCATTTGTTGACTGTTTATTTGACTATTATCATTTAGTTACAACTGTAAACCCCATATTATAAGATGTTAAATTGAATGTAATTATCATTTTTACTTTTGTAATCATAACTGCATTAGGACTAGAATCTTAATTAATAAAAGGACTTACAAGGCAAAAAATATTCAAATCTTGGCATACAATTTTATCTCACATATTCTACTCATATGCCAAGATTTTTATTGTCTTGAGAATAATCCTTGTAGTGCATTACTTAGAAATTAGATTAAACAATCCAATGATTTTCAACATATGCAAATTGGGAGGTGAATGTAACATGTTTTGCCTATTTCATGTGTGGATGTCATGTTCTACAAGGTAAAATTGTATTCATATTCTTCCAGGTATGTGCACATGTTGATCTTTATTTTCCATTAATTTCAACTTTTGTTTTAAGTTATATTTTGATTCTTATTTTTGCCTTCTTCCTTTTGTAGGTCTTCATTGGCTTGATTAGAGGATTTGTTTTTGCTAGCAAAAGTAGTTGTGAAGAACAATCGTCATAATGCATTTAGGGATTTTCCTTTCCCTCTTCCAAATTTTGCTTCATATTTTATTTTATCCTCTTTTGAAACTAATTGCTATTCTTATTCCTAAGAATTTAATTTTAAGACTTGCAAGTTTAGTTTTCAAGCAAGATTTATGAAAGAAAGAAAATTCCTATTGAAGCACTCAAATGAAAAATTACAACTTAGGTTTAGAATAATAGCCTTATTAACATTCTCTTACAAGAGAAAGGTCTAATAATCTTAGCATAATCATCGTTGATACTTCTTTTATGTTAAAGCCCTTTTATTTTGTCTTGTAACAATTTCCTCATGGCTCATTTTCTTGGTTACTTTCTTTGTGATTTTCTAGCATTTAATTTTATTTTAGACCTTTCATTTAGTAAGATTTGATTTTGTTTAAATAGGAATTTCTGATCGGTCCAACACCAATGGTGATTCGAGGGAATATTTTCTCTATCATTACCATGAGTTTTCATTTAGTTCAAAGGGATATCTTTATTAAATTCTGAAGCCCTCTTACTTGAATTATTTTCCCATGGAAGAAAATTCACCTTTTCCAAGTGATATAGTTCATCTTTCTAAGGAAAGAACTATCTTGAATCAAACTCAATGAATCTCACCCATTCTCCCCACTTTTGTCAAAAATAGAAACAATAAAATCCTAATTTAATTTGTCCTTGAATTAAATTGGGAATTAAATTGTAATTCTAGTCTCATAGCAACTTGTAGCAGTTAACTAAGTTAAGTTGACTTAGTTGGCTTAGGTAATTCAAGTTAAAAGTTTATCTAGCATCATGTAGAGTGATTCCTAAAGTTTAGGTGCCCAGATTGAGTTCTTATTGAGTTGTAATTATTTAATTCAGTTTAACTGAGTTAAATTTAGTTAAACTAGTTCAAACTATTGGAGGAACTAGTGAGAGGTCAAGTGAATTAAATTGGATTTAATTCACATGTAGTGATCAATAAGATAACTGATAATTCACTCAAAATA
>APFE031535704.1:60289-89117 GCA_000404065.3 Pinus taeda | reverse complement strand
TTGCCCGTGCAGCACCCACAATCTTTCTGTTCTTCCGCTCAGCTTCCCCGTTCTGCTGTGGGTTATGGGGAGCTATGAGCTCTCTACGAATCCCTTCTGCCTTGCAGAAATCCTTGAACTCGTCCGAGATGTATTCACCACCATTATTGCTCCTAAGAGCCTTCACCTTCTTCCCCGACTCCTTCTCGACCAGTTCTTTGAATTCACAAAACTTTGAATATGTCTCTCTCTTCTTCTGCATGAAGAAGATCCAGCACTTACGAGAGAAATCATCAACAAAAATCACATAATACGTGTGTTTTGCTGTCGAAGCAACTGAGAAAGGTCCACACACGTCTGTGTGAATCCTCTCAAGGATCGTCGTGGCGCGACTATCCTTCTCGTGAAAGGTGGCTTTCACAAACTTCCCCAAAGTACACCCCTTGCACTGATCTGACTATGCAAGTGTGCCTTTAGGAAGCCCTGTAGTGATCTGCTGCAGTATCTTCAAGGCTCCATGGTGAAGGTGACCCAATCTCCTGTGCCACAACTCGCCATCATCCCGGCTCACCAATCCTTCTGCCTTGCCTGCCATTGCTGCGCATCCATCTACATGCAAATGATAAAGGTTCCTCACTCGAACCCCTATCTTCCGGGTCTCACCAGTTGTCTTGCTGCGCAGGAAGGCCTTTCCCTCGCTGAAAACAACATCATACCCTTGTCTTCTAACATCGCCACTGAGATGAGATTCTTCTTCAATCCTGGAACATGCATGACTTCCTTCAATACAAAGGGTTTACCAGACTCCCTCTCAAAGGAAATGGTACCGATAACGGTCGCACTGTATCTACCATCATCGCCCATCTCGATGTGCACTCCAAGATCTTTGTCCTCCAGATCAGAGAACAAATCTCTATCTCCCGTCATGTGAAAAGGCGCACCACTGTCCAAGAACCACACTGATCCCATCACACTTGAAACCAAGCATGCGATCAATGAAAAATCAAGCTCAAACTGAGAAGCTAAGGCCTCTCCCCCTACAGATCCAACAGCTTGCTTGTTCTTCTTCTTCTGCGGACAATTTGTGGCATAGTGTCCGTGCTGGTGACAGTGAAAACACTTCACCTTGGACATATCCTGCTTCTTGCCTTTCGCACCAGAATGAGAAGCTTTCTTGCTCTTCCCTTTCTTTGCTTTGGCAGCCAAAGTACAATTCTCTTCATCAGCTCCCTTTGATGAAGATCCGTCCCTGGTACTCCGCCTGATCTCCTCCTGCACAAGATCTGACCATAGTCTTTCCCATCCTGGCAACTTCTCCCGACCATTGGCAGAGTCCTGATAGGAATGCCAACTCTTCGGAAGACCAAGGAGAGCCAAGCTCACCAAGTCCTCATCATCGAAAGTAACCCCCACACTTCCCAGCTCATCTCGACACTGAGTGAACTTCGTGAGATAATTGGGAATACTGTCACCCTTCTCGCATTTGATGTTTCTGAGTTTATCTTTGAGTGCCAGCTTCCTCTGATCGCTCTTGCTTTGGAATAATTCTATTAATGATTTCCACATCAAATATGGAGTAGCCTTTCCATGGAGGCTAAACACAATGTGATCCTTCACCCCCTCCAACAGAATCCTTCGACATTTTGCGATCTTCTTTTTCCAAGCATCAACTTGAGTAGCATCAGTGGGCTTTGGGATATCCATATCTATGAACTCCTTCAGCCCGTTATCATCCAATACTGCCTCCATCCTGTCCTTCCATGCAATATAGTTCGTACTGCCCTCAAGGGCATACTCCAATTGCAATCCTGTGAAAGACATCTTAGTTTTGACACCAAGAAAACATTGCTGCAAATTCGAATTCCACCAGCTCCAGACTCAACCGCCTCGGATCTAAGATTCATGAGAAAAAAATATTTATTGTACAGAGATCGACTATATGGGCATTCACCGGATATCTCACCTTCCAAAGGAAGGATGAATCCAGAGGCTACCTAGCCCGATTACAGACTCTGCCTGAAGAAATAGAATGGAAACACTTCCTGAATAGTAGATCTAATGATCAACAGCTCTGATACCATGTAGAAATTTTGAATAATAAACACATATTCAATGGAGATTATCCTGATCATGTACTATTTCGGAATACATACACAATACATAATCTCCTCTACGTTGATCATCAATATAGCAGCATCAATAACAAAAAAACATCAAGAGCATGCACACATTAACACAGTATGTATCCCGAGGAAAGCATCTCGCTAAAAACCCCAAATATCTGTATATTAATGATTGAGTCATGTAACATTACACAGCATAATACTTCTCACAAGTATCTCCACCTCTATTACACACAATACAGCACAGATTTGAATCAATCATTGGCTCAAATCTCCTTCGCTGCTTGCCTGCCTCCGCTGCTCAATACCTGCACAAGAACCGGTGATAATTCTAAGGCAACCACGTCTTTCCTTGGCTAAATCACGTGAGCACAAGCTACAATGTGGTAAAACTCATTGGCATACTCAATCCCCTGATTTGTGCAAGATCTGGTGCACAACTATAGTCACAACTGATAGCAATCTGATTCTCTAACACCTGTCCCTGCTGAACTGAACATGCACTGACATGCAACTGAGTTAACTGATGTATTCATTAGTTGTATTATGAGTTAATAACTTGTGAATTAATTAATAACTAATTCACCCAACTCATATCTAGTCTATTCGCCAGTTAGACTAAATACAACCAGTTTAACAAGGCTAAACTGAACACAACTCCATCAACTGCACCTCCAGTCCACTAAACTCAACTCACTTGAGTTCTAACTGAAGTCATGCATGCAACAACTCAACTGACTCATAAGAAAAGCGTATTTCCTTCTGACAGCTGCATGTGCCACCTATGTAGCTCAAACTGAAGTGCTCCAAGAGAATAAGACAAAGTTTATAGTCTAAATATTATTATGAGCTAATAATATTTGACTGTTCTATATTTAGACTGAGTAGTCAGTCCACTGTGGAGTCACTCCGCTGTGGTCTAAAAATAGAATTCCATCTATTTTTTTTCCAACTTGATCAATCATCCATAAACAACAACCTGCAATCCATAGACAGGATCCATATGTCTAAAAATAGACTTGCGCCAAAAATAGCCTGCGGGCCCACTTAGTGAAGGCGACTCTTTTCACTAAGCTCCATCATCTTGTTGCAATCTCAACATATATTTCTTGGCTTTCCGTATAATCATAAATTTAATGCGAATCAAGAACCAATATAGTTCTGGTATCCTATACTATGGAAGGATAATGCTTATTTAAAATTTTGTCTAATTTTAGATGTCATTGTCAATCAAGTTAATTGCATGATAACTGGAAAAGAGCCTCATTGAATATCTGCACAAGCACAAGTTTCTTATGGGGCACAGGCATCCATGAAGAAAGAGAAAGAAATATGCTATTTGAATTTATGGATTTCAAGGTAAGCAGTTGTTGCTGCCAAAATTTATCACAAATAGTTGTGACTAAAGTTTGTAGGCAATATAGTGAGTGACTAGTTATATTTGAAAGAAAAAAGAAAAGACAATTTATTTCTTTGTCGGTTACTATTGGAGAATTCATGATGAATAATGTGGCTAGTGTTGTAGAGCTTGTTGGTATCAAATTATGACTCTCCATTCCACTTAAAATCCTCTTTTGATTATCATTTTTGACCATCTAACCTTCATATTCCACCTATAATCCTTAGAAACTAAATGATATCATGTCATTATCATTATTGTTAGCTTGAAATTATTGTGTTAAAAATGACATTTTTCAAAAAATTACACGAAGTTGTAACTTCCTGTAATTGCTCCATTGTTTGACATATTGCATAGCAGGTGAGTGAATTTGAAGATTGTGGGCATGAAGTAAAATGTATATGGATGGTGGATTACCTATCCACTTTTGGTTTTGAAGAAATAGGTGCCCGGTCAATGCTGGTCAAACCCAACCACTTCAGCAGAATTTCCAGATTTTGTGAAGAAAATAATTTCTATTTTGAGAATTTTTGCATAAATGAAGGCACTGATTCAATTTCGACCTTCTTGGATGTAATTAATAGAATTCTGTTAGGATAATATGGAGGAGTAATAGCTTCTTTCGTTACAGGATTCATGATAAATAACCTATGGGAGAAGACTATGTTTTCAATGAGATTTTGAACACATGAAAGTACAGTTTGTGCATTCTTAATTTCTAGATTTAATACAGACTTTACTATTGAGCTTCTGCTCTAGATCCAATAGTTATATTCTTTTGAATCTCTTTTTAGTGTGCTTGTCAAGTGTTGAAGGGCCCTCATCACTACGCTTGTACACTCTGTTTTCAAGTTTCTTTACTAGTTGCATATTTATATTTGAATGTTAGAAGCTATTTTATGTGCTGTAGGCAAGGTTATGTTATTTAAGTTATCAATTGAAAAGGATTGGCATTCATTGTGAAAAGAACCTTATAAAAGGATTCAACCAATTATGATCTTGAAAATTGATATCTATGCTTGTTGTCTTACAATTTCCATATTTGATTATTGGATTTGACTTTAAAGATAGTTCATGGTTTGATTTCCAAGTGATTTGAATTTGTAATTGTTAAATTCAATTTGCAGTTTGATAAGTGATTCTTGTAAAAAGATTCAATTGTTATTAGTTTGCAACATTACTTATTTTATTCACTATTTGATTTTGTTAGTTATTGAAATTACTTTGAATTGTTATGATTGGGAAAGGTTCTATTGAGAAATATTCTTGTAAGGGAATGATAGGATTTTTAACCAATCATTAATGCTTTGTTTTGTTACCTAGGCAATTAGAATTTCATTAGATTTGTTTCATCTAGATTGATGCTTAAGTGATTAAAAAAACAATGAAATACCTCTTGTAAGAGAGCATTGTTAACTTCATTTCACTAGGCTATCAATTAGAACCTAAAATCCTTCTAGATCTATATACATTAGATGAGTGCCTCTAAGTGTACTTTCCCGGGTTGATAAAGGAATTAAGAGCTGAGCTTACCTTAGTAAGTAAAGACCAAACACTTTGGCACTGTTGTCGGGGAGGTGCAACTAGAAAGATTTAGAAAAAAAAAAACACTTAAAATCAACAAAACAACAAAAACATATATTTAAATTTAATTTTTAGTCATGTTTATTTATGTCTAGATTTAGGGATGAGAAAGGAATATTCACAAAAACCCCCAGCCAACAACTAACCCACCATTAGGAGCAGAATTATTAGACAGGATTGAGTACACAACACCAACTAGAAAAGTTACCGTGGAAAAAATTGAGGAAAAACAAAGATCAGGCCAAAGACTTACTCTCATTGGAAGACAAATCCTACTAGCTCATGAGCAAAAAAATATATATACCTAAGACTTCTACAGTAGGGAAACTAAAAGAGAGTAGTACAAAAATACAATAACCTATCTTTAAACAAATTTTCCCTCAAGAACTAAAACAAGAAGAAGAGATAGAAACCTTAGACAAACCACAAATTACAATGATGAAAGACGAAGGATCCAGCAGACCTACTCCATAACAACTAAGATAGTATGAGAGACAAATGGAAGAAAGGAGAAGAAAAAGAGAGAATGAAAAAAAACAAGGAAATGATAATATGTTTGGAGGAAATCCAAATCCACTAGAAACAGAGGAATCCACATTTAAATTTCCAATTCATGGGATTAGGTGAACATTCAGTCACTAATTGGGATGACATAAGAAAGATCTTTTTGAAGAAGTATCAATCTTATTGTCGATCAAAAGATTCTAAAGATGACATATTTAGAATGAATCAACAAAAAGACGAGACCTTAGAGGAACACTTCGAAAGATTCTCATATAATCTACAAAAATCAAAACATAGAACCATGTCCGTTGATCTTATTCGAACAATATTTCTTAAATGCATCCCGGATGAGTATCTAGATGACCTCAATCTCATGGGTAAAGGGAACATTTCTAATTTACCTTTTGAGGAGATTTCTGACTTTTGTCAAAAGTACTCTAGAAGTAGGGCAAGAAATGGAAAAAGAGCTATGACATCTAAGATCACTAAATTTGCTACTGGAAATATTACTAGAGCTAAATTAGGCAATCTATTTGAAGATTTCAAAACAGATATTCTAAGTACCTTGGGGAATCAAATAAACACTTTGAAAACAAAGAAAAGACAAGATGAACAAGAACAAGAGTTATCTATATTCTGTCCCAAATGTAGATGAAAACATACTTTGAAATAATGTCCCTTAGATAATGTGTAGATTTGTGGGTTTTGTATAGAAAATCATGACACTAAGGATTGCACAAAGATGAAAATTTTTCAAAATTATAATTTGGAAGCCAATGCAGAAATGGAGAACATGTATTTCATGGGATCTAGAAGGCCATGGAAGCCAAGACCTCCAGGTATGTATCAAACTCCAAATTTAGCAAGTTACAACATTCCTGTTCAAAATTCTTGGAATGTTCCTATGCCTTGGAAAAATTGGTTTAATCAACAACAACAAACTTAACCACAACAAGGATGGAATGGATATTATTTTCCTCAACAACAACGTCAACAATATCAACAACCATTTTCTCAGCCATATCCCCAACACTATCAGTCACAATATTCTCAGCCATATCCACAACAATACCATCAGCAACCAATTTCTTATCAATAGCATAATCCTCCACAAACTTTACCTGCTCCTCCACAAATAAATTCACCACAACTACAACTACCATCCAAACATCCTCCTAGACCCACACAGCTACCATCTCAACCCATAGCTAACCCAAACAACCAAACAGATAGACCAGCTTACAACATAGATGGGGGACCATTGTACCCAACTCTGCCACTGCAAATCATTGAACTAAGGCCAGGTCAAACTTTGCAAAAAGAACCTCCACCTGTTCAAACACAATCACAAAAAGAGAGTCGAAATGATGAACAAGAAAAACAACCATGTAGCAAACAAAATGACCCAACACAAAACAATCTAGAACAAGATCAACAAATCAAAACACTATAATCACCTCCATTTCTGGAACGACTACTTCAACCAAAATTACCCACACCATTGCCACAATTTGATGTTCTGGATGAATTTAGAAATGTGTATGTCAAAATGCCATTACTCTAGGCAATCAAGGATATTTTGATTTATACCAAAGCCATTAAAGAGCTTTATCTCAAAAATCCTGCAAAGAAAAGATTTAATCCACAAACAATACATGTCATTGGAAATTTAGCTGGCTTGATGTCGAATGTCATTTCCATGGAAAAATATGTTGACCCAAGCATACCTAGAGTCACAGAAATTATCAACAAAATTTCAATTCCAAACACTCTAATTGATTTAGGAGCTGCAATAAATGTTATGACATTTGACACAATGAAAACTTTACAACTAACTAATTTACAGTCAACCCCAAATGTTTTTGAATTAGCAGATCACTCTAAAGTCATTCCTGAGGGGGTACTGGAAGATATAATTGTTTCACTGGACTCTTGGGAGTATCCATTTGATTTCTTAGTACTCCAACCAAAATCAAACTTAGGAGGACATCCACTCATACTTGGCAGACCATGGTTGGCAACTGCTAATGCATTCATTGGATGTAGATCTGGTAACATGATCATTTCTAGAGGCACGGAGAGAAAACAACTTAGCTTGTACCCATCAGCACAAGCCCCAATAGTAGCACAAAAATTATGGCTTGATCACAAGTACAATGATCAGGAAGAAATATACTTTGTCTTAAGCATCAATCAAATGTATGATATCGAGGAGAACACCAATGAAGATTTAGTGGAAATGTTTATCTCCCAACCTGATGTTTCAGAAGAACTGAGAAATGAACAATACATTACTACAGATCACATGTTGGCACAAAGCTTTCGGGAAACTTGTACTATGTACTCTCTAAAAACAATATTTGAGGAAATTTTTCCAATCGACTCATTACAAACACACAAAGAATGACTATAGAAATCAGCCCAGGAAAAACATTGAACATTGGGGCCTTTCTAGAAACATCTCAGGAACGGAAATTGCTTGACTTGCTCAGCAAATACCAAAAGGCATTCACTTGGGACTACACTGAAATGCAGGGAATTCACCCAGAAACTTGCGCTCACCATATCTATAGAGACACCAGTATTCAACCAGTGAGGCAACGACAGAGACGGATGAACCCCATGCTCAAAGAGGTTGTAAGAGATGAATTGCAGAAGTTACTAAAAGTAAAGTTCATTTACCCGATTACTGACAGCCAATGGGTATCTCCATTAGTAATAGTTCCCAAGAAAAATGGTAAGTGGCGAGTTTGTGTTGACTATCAAGAATTGAACAATGCCACCCTTAAAGACTATTTTCCACTGCCATTTATTGACCAATTTTTGGATACTTTAGCTGGAAAAATGTCATTTTCCTTTCTCAATGGTTTTAATGGCTACAACCAGATCAACATAGCATCAGGAGACCAAGACAGAATGACATTTACCTGTCCTGGGCACTTATGCTTATAATGTACTACCATTTGGCTTATGCAATGCTCCAACAACATTTCAAAGAGTAGTATTAGCAATATTTGCTAATCTGGTCACGAATGTGTTGAGATATATATGGATGATTTTTTAGTATATGGTGATTCCTTTGAAAATTCTTTGCAAATTCTTAAGAAATTCTTACAAAGATGTATAGAAAACAACTTGCCTTTAAGCAATGAAAAATGTTATATGATGATGAATGAAGGAATAGTCTTAGGACACCATATTTCTCCTGAGGGAATCAAGGTAGACAAAACAAAATACAAATTATTGTCAAATTGCCAATTCCAACAAATCAAAAATATGTAAGAAGCTTTCTTGGTTATGCAAGTTATTATAGGAGGTTTATTGAAAAATTTAGCAGGATAGATTTGCCCTTGTTTAAACTTCTAGCAAAAGATGTATCCTTCAATTGGAATGAGACTTGTCAAAATGCTTTTGAGAAATCAAAAGAGAAATTAAGCACTGCTCCAGTTTTAAGGGGACCCAATTGGACTTGACCTTTTCACATCTCAATTGATGCACCCAATACAGCAGTAGGGGCTTCATTAGGACAAAAAGAATATGATTTAACTTATGCCATTTACTTTATCAGTAAAAATTTAACTATTGTTGAACTCAACTACATAGTAACGGAAAAGGAAATGATTGCAATTATACATGTGGTGAACAAATTTCATCATTACATAACCGGATATGAAGTCCTCATTCACAATGATCAGTTCACCATTAAATACTTAATCAAAAAGCCTATTACTAATGGCAGGATCACCATATGGTTAATCTTACTACAAGAATTTAATCTCACCATACTAGACAAAGTAGGGAAAGAGAACCAGGTAGCAGATTACTTTTCTAGACTACAAAATTCAGGTGAAGCAGTCCAAGTTGAAGATTCATTTCCTGATGAACACTTGTTTGCAATTTCAGTGTTAACTCCATGGTATGTTGATTTAGATAATTACTTGTCCATAGGAAAAGTACCTATTAATCAAAGCACAAGATATTCATGGGTGAATAGCGATTTTTTTTACACTAGTTATGATATGATCATTAGAAGATGCATTAGAGAGGATGAAATTATTGATATACTAACATCATGCCATGATCAACCTTGTTGTGGCCATTTTGCAGCCAAGAGGATAGCACACAAAATTATTAGCATTGGCTACTATTGGCCATCAAGTTTCAAAGATTCGAAGGAGTATGTAAGAAGTTGTGACAGCTGCCAACGCATGGGCAGACCAGCCACCTCCGACGAGATGCCACTATAGCCACAAGTACATCTAGAGCCGTTTGAAAAGTGGGCTCTCGACTTTTATGGACCCATGAATTCACCATCCAAAGGTCAGAAGTACGTTCTTGTATGTACTGATTATGTGACTAAATGGGTTGAAGCAAAGGCACTTGTAAGGGAAACTGAACAAACAGTAGTCAATTTCCTTTTTGAAGAAATATTTGTTAGATATGGAGTATCCAAAGAGATAGTAACTAACCAAGGGACTTAATTCACATCAAGACTGGTTCAAGAAATTACTGACAAGTACAAAATCAAGCACAGACGGAGTACACCCTACCATCCATAGCCCAATGGCTAAGTGGAATCTACAAACAAAATAATAGAAGGGATCATGACAAAAATAGTGGCAACAAATAGGAAGGATTGGGCAGATAATCTCAATGAAGCACTCTGGGCATATAGGATTACCTAGAAAAACACAACAGGGTTTACACCCTATCAGCTAGTGTATGGCAAAGAAGTCATGCTGTCAATATAATTTCAAATACATACATATAAACTGGCTGCAGACTTAGGAATAGATCTCTCTGAAGCCCAGCAAGAAAGAAACATGCAATTGAACCAGCTGGATGAGATGAGACAGCAGGCAGTGCAAAGGACAACAATGATACAACAACAAAGGAGACAGTGGCATGATAAGTTAATTAAGAAGAAAAATTTCAAGTTGGTGCCTAGGCATTACTCTTTGACTCAAAATTCAAATATTACAAAGCTAAATTTACAACCCACTGGATGTGCCCTTATGAAATCATTGAAGTCTTTGAGAATGGATTAGTCAAACTCACTTCAATTGACTAGGAAGGACAGACATATCTAGTGAATGGACACAAGCTAAAGATCTATCATAAGCCTGTCAGCAAAGAAGACTTCATGAAGACAGTATCATAGCAAAAGGAGGTACAGATAGTACAACAATCAGCTGTAATATCTAAACCTTAATCAGTTTTTGTTTTCTACCTTAAAATTTAAAAAAAAAACATAATAATGTTTAGATATGAAAACCAGAGCTGGCATAATCTAAACACGAATTCTTATGAGAAAACCAAGAAATTGGCTTGTAAGAATTCATTTCTCTTTAGTTTGAATTGCAAAATAAAAGGATTAAGAAACACAACTTGAGGACAAGTCAAATCATCAGTTGGGGAGAAGAAACTCTGAACCTATTCATGTTTTTCCATTTCCCTAAGTTCATCTCTAGCAGAGGAAGAGATTTTTATTTACATTTTCTAATGGATTCTTAAAAAATTATTGTTGTTCAGCATTTTTCAAAAGGATTTGATTTTAAACTCAGAACATATCTCAGAAAGGGACTAGTTATATATAATTTCTCAGAAAGGGACCTGTTATATACAATTCTCATTCTCGGGCAAGGGACCTATTCTATGCAAATTATAAGAATGGGATCTGCTCAGAGGAAGATTGCATCTACAAAGAAGAAGACTGCACTTAAGAAGAAGAAAATTTCAAAGAAAAAGACTGCACCCAACAAGAAGAAGATTGCAAAGAAGAAGACTGGATTACACTTAAGAAGAAAGAGACTACATTTAAGAGAAAAATGGACACCATCACATTCTGCTATGCTTGAACATATCAAACAACAAAATCCAGCTCCCAAACAAAGAGATATCAAAGGGATGTAAGAATTTTCATTTTAATATTTTTAATTTCTTTTATTAATTTCAATTTTTAAATGGTGGTTTATGATGATTATTGATTTTATTTTCTAAATACCTAGTTTATCCTATATCGTTCATTCTTATATCCTCTAGGAGTTAGTCCTACTCTTCTACCTATATCCTATAACTGTAACCTATTTCCTATTTCTGAACATTAGTCCTATCTTCTGCCCTGTATATATTCCTAAAAGCCTGATCCTTAAAGCATACCTTTTTATCATGTACATACATTTCAAATCAACCTACAATCATAGGTACCAACAGATCTACCAAAACTAAGCATGCATACTTAAGAACCAATTAAGTCACCAACTACAGATTGAAAGTCATCAGTTAGTAAGCCACAGAACCAAATTTTGAAGAATGGATTAGATCACGAAGATGAAGGATTTATAATTTTTGTATGGTTTTCAACCTAAAAAATTTTAAATCTAGAAAATAAAAAATATTTGATAAACAAAGGGTATGCGATCATAAGGATTAACTGCTAGTTCAACGAAATCATCATGAGTCGATGTTCTTACGATCTGAAGGTGCCATAATGATATGTATCCCTCATGACTGCAACAAAGGGCTTGCACCATACCTAATTTCATCATTCAAAGACAGCTGCCAGGACTCTGTAAGGCATCATTAAAAATCCTTGTGTAATGCATTGAAGGAATTATCAGTGAAGTATAGGTTGCGTGAAGACACTGAGGATTCATTGCATAAACAAGTAATGAATGGAGGTAGTAAGAATGAAACCACCATCTTAAAAAGGGAAGTATTGTATTCATCACAGAGTATAAGTAGAAGTCCAAACCTGTAGAAAATGTTGTGAATTAGAGTTGTCAATCCTCTCTGAGATACATAAGGGTATAGCATTACGAGTATGTTGGCAATAACAATGTCAACTTATGAGTAAAAGGGCCACAGCACAAGGGAGACTCTACAGAACCGATTGAAGGGTATTTTTATTTAATTGGCATTGTCCTCCATTAAACAAGAGATACGCATAATACTCAAGCTCAGGTAGTTTTCTTATTGAAACTATGGTGAAATGTTTTTTACAGCGTAAGGGAGATACAGTAATTTTCTACAGACTATGGTAAAATTATTTTTACAACTATAAATTCTTCTTACAGCATAGGGTAACCGGAGATAAAAAATTTCTCTCCTGGAAAACCGAATAGAGCCACAACAATTTGACCCTTCCAAATACCATAAGGACTACATACACATTTTTAGGGCTAAACAATGGCTGACATTCCTAGAAAAATTCAATGGGCACAATGAGCTAGCAGCACGAGAGTTTGCCTTCTCATTCACTTGAGAGAGGGCCATTGTAGGAAACTTGTCTTTTAGTGTCTCAGAAGACACAATTTCTCAAGCAATAGGTATAAGCCCAGAAGGAGAGAAGTATTTTAAAACCAAGCAGTTAGAAGAGAAAACATGGACACATTTCATATCCAGGACAAGGGTATCATCAATTGACTAGAAATCAGGGATTCCTAGGAGTTGGCTTATTCATCCATGCGATGAAATAGCTTATGTCATTCAAAAATTTATAACCTGTGAGGGAAGATACAACATTGTATTTCTTTATCATATCAAATTGTTAATCCATCTAAGAGGGGACTACATTATAAGTTTGCCTTATTTTCTTTTTCCAAGTTTGATTAAGATGTGTAAGACCATACACAAACAAAGGAAAAACAATGATAGGAGCCTATACCATTTTGGTTTGGTAAAAATCTTGATTGAATTTGAACTACAAAAGATAAGTGTGACATGGAAGAAATTCTTGCTGACTAATGAGTTTATGGAAGATGAGGAGCAAGCAAAGCAGCATAATTCACAGGAAGAACAACATAATTTAGAGGAAGGGAAGCAACATGCAGAACTACTGATTGATGTAGATGTTGTAGAGGAAGAATTTTCAGGGTATAGACTCAGTAACTCTGTTCCATCCAGCAGCAATATCAAGACAAGAAGAATGGTGAGAGATGAAGCTGAGAGGGTCGAACAGGACAAAATTTTCTCCACTTACACAAGAAGGTCCAAAAAGACTAATTTTGGTTAGAAATGCAAACGTGGAGGAAGATGATATTCTACAACAGCCACAATATGACTACATACAAGGATTAGAAAGTAAAGACAAGGAAAAGGAGCAACAAGAACATAAATTCTCAAGCAGAAAGAAAAGAACACTAGAAAGGAAAGTTGAGAAATTACAATAGCAGCTTATGGAATTAGAAGTTTTGGAAAGAGTGGTGAAAAGAGAAAATGAAACACTCAAAATACAAAGCAAGAAGTTTCAATATGAGAATGAAAATTTGAAAAATAAGGTTAAGAAACTGATAGCCTATAAATGCAAATTTGTAGGAAGGCCTATAAACTTTACAAGCAAAAGAAAGCTATTAAAACCAAGTATCAAATCTTGAAGACAGAGTATGAAGCCCAATGAACATCAATGCTTTACTTCAAGTAGCAGAGGCAGAAGTAGAGGTCGAAGGTAGAATTTGATAGGTTAGAACTCATTTGCATGAGGGCATGCAAAAACCTAAGTTTGGGGGAATGTTGGCATCAAATTATGATTGTCCATTCCACTTAAAATCCTCTTTTGATTATCATTTTTTACCATCTAACCTTCATATTCCAGCTATAGTCCTTAGAAACTAAATGATAGATGTCATTATCATTATTTTTAGCTTGAAATTAATTTTTGAAATTATTGTGTTAAAAATGACATTTTTCATAAAATTACAAGAAGTTGTAACTTCATGTAATTGCTCCATTATTTGACATATTGCATAGCAAGTGAGCGAATTTGAAGATTATGGGCATGAAATAAACTGTACACAGATGGTGGATTACCTATCCACTTTCAGTTTGAAGAAAATAGGTGTCCGGTCAACGCTGGTCAAACCCAGCCCCTTCAGTAGAATTTCCAAATTTTGTGAAGAAAATAATTTATATTCTGAGAATTTTTTCATAAATGAAGGAACTAATTCAATTTCAACCTTCTTGGATGTAATTAATAGAATTATGTTAGGATAATATGGAGGAGGAATAGCTTCTTTTTTTATAGGATTCATGACAAATAACCTATGGGAGAAGACTATGTTTTCAACTAGATTCTGAACACATGAATGTACAGTTTGTGCATTCTTAATTTCCAGATTTAATACAGACTTTACTATTGAGTTTATGATCTAGATCCAATAGTTATATTCTTTTGAATCACTTTTTAGTGTGCTTGTGAAGTGTTGAAGGACCCTCATCACTACGTTGGTACACTCCGTTTTCAAGTTTCTTTACTAGTTGCATATTTAGATTTGAAAGTTAGAAGTTGTTTTATGTGTTGTAGGAAAGGTTATGTTATTGAAGTTATCAACTGAAAAGAATTTTCATTCATTATGAAAAGAACCTTGTAAAAGGATTCAACCAATTCTGATCTTGAAAATTGATATATATGCTTGTTGTCATACAATTTCCATATTTGCTTATTGGCTTTGACTTTAAAGATAGTTCATGGTTTGATTTCCAAGTGATTCAGATTTGTAATTGTTAAATTCAATTTGCAATTTGATAAGTGATTCTTGAAAAAGATTCAACTGTTATTGGTTTGCAACATTACTTATTTTATTCATTCTTTGATTTATTTAGTTATTGAAATTACTTTGGATTGTTATGATTGGGAAAGGTTCTATTGAGAAATATTATTGTAAGGGAATGATAGGATTTTTAACTAGTCATTAATGCTCTGTTTTGTTACCTAGGCAATCAAAATTTCATTAGATTTGTTCATCTAGATTGATGCTTAAGTGATTAAAAAAACAATGAAGGACCTCTTGTAAGAGCTCATTGTTAATTTCATTTCACTAGGCTATCATTAGAACCTAAAATCCTTCTAAATCTATATACATTAGATGAGTGCCTCTAAGTGTACTTTCCCGGGTTGATAAAGGAATTAAGAGCTTAACTAACCTTAGTAAGTAAAGACCAAACAAATCTTACACACACTTTACATCCTTTTAACTTAAGCTAAATTGAATCCATTATAGTCCTTGACAAGAAGGGTCTATTTAGCACAAACATTGAACTATTGGGTATAAGAACTTGCTTTCATAAGTTACAGAGAAAAGAAAGGAAAGTCAAAATGCATCAACAAAAAGTCAAGGCCTAGTTATCAATGTTGAAGAATAAAGTATCGATACTTCTACAGATCAATTTATAGCTTCCACAAATGATACTCATGCAAGCTCATCCACAAGTCAAGAAAAGAAAAAAGACACTGCAAGTACAAAACTGGTTCGCATTAAGCTATTAGGTAATAGAAATGACAAAGACCCTATTCAGATATTCACTCCAGAAAGAGTGTAGATGACTAAATCAATGAAATCCATAAGTCCTGTGAAAATAGGAAGGGTTGAAGAAGCTATAGATGTAGGGTAGAACCATTTCAAAACCTTGTTGCTGATATTGAGGGTAGAGATGGTATAGTCTGTGGACACGCTTGTTGCTGATACTGAGGGCAGAGATTGTATAGTCTATGGACACCCTTGTTTTTGATATCGAGGGTAGAGGTAGTATAGTATTTGGACACCCTCGTTTCTTATATTGAATGTAGATGCGGTACAGTCTTTGGATGCCCTTTGTGTTGATATTGCATACGGAAGGGAAGAAAAGGAACTGGGTGCTTGCTTGGTTTGGCAACCAATCTAGTGTGTGTACATCGCCAAAGAGAAGAGAAGGCACTAGGTGCTTTCTAGGTTTGGAAACTGATCCAATGTGTGTATGGAAAGGGAAAGGAACAAAGGAAGAAGCAAAGAAAAATTTAAAGATAAGTATCAATATTTTATTTTAGTTTTTAATTAGCACATAATCTGGGATTGTGATTCATGTTGGTTGAGTTTCGAGCTAACTAGATGTGATGTTTTTGTACATAATGATTTGATAAAGGAGCTAATTTGACTTGTTGTGACAAGAATTAGATTGAATTATAAATTTTAACTTATTGATGAGCTACCAATGAGGTATGGTTTGAATTTATTACAATTCCTTTTGAATCTAATAGAAATTATGTACTTTATATAAGAAAGCATGGAAAATGCCCAGTTTGGGTAGTTAGAATTGACTCCAAGAGAATTAGAAACAACGACAAAAGGAATTGGAGCATGTAACAGTATGCTAGTAAAGCACTTCAGGAGCAAGGCCATTGTGGGACACTAATACCCAATAGTGCCCATTGATGTTCATAAGCATGCTATGACTAGTATGATGGTTTTGAGGTAGTGTATGGTTTGGTTTTGGGACCTTCCAATGTGAGGAAACCCTGCCAAGGGAGGGATCGCCTGAGGGACTGGGAAATAGAGAAGGGGATGCCTAAACTTCAAAGGTGAGTGACTACATGGAAGGGGGTGACCAGATTTCCCGAGGGACTGAGAAATAGAGAGGGGAAGGTCGAGGAATAATTTTCTTTTGGTCAATGACATTGTTGATTGGAATAAAATCACATTGGGAGTGTGCCCGAAAATAACTAGCTAGTAACTATTCGCTGAGAGAACAAGTAGCATAAGGATTGTAGCATTGGACATTGGAGGAAGACTCTAATTTTAGTAGTCTATTTTGGACTTCCTAGGAAGGGGGTGAATCCCTGGTACTACTTTTGAGGGTGGAGGTGTGAGCCTCTAGAATCCCTTTTCACTGATACATACATCATATCCTTTTATTTGATGGTTAAAGAAATATATATATATATATATATATATAGTATATATATATATATATATATATATATATATATATATATATATATATATTATATATATAATATATATATATATAATATATCATTGTAAATATTGCATTGATTTGGGCTTCTAAAGCTCCACAAGCTGTATGAATATCACGTTTTAGCAGTGTGTCATTGTAAATACTACATCAAGCTATATTTATAAATCTCCATAAGAAGTATGTTTTGCTGGTCATAAGCATCATAAAACATCGAGGATGGTTTTCCCCCAAGAGGGAGGGGTTTGTAACAACCATTTCTTGAATTCTATTAAATAAATAATATATGGACATCATAAAAGACAAAAATTAACCAAGGTCATGGGACACATATTCCAAGCTGAATGGGGGAGGACATCACATTGAGGGTCACTTGTGGTTAATTAATGGCTATTAAAATTGGCATTGGCATTAGAAAATACAAAAGGAAATTAATGGAAATTAATTCAAGAAATAAAGAAAAATACGAGTGGAGTATGAAGAGACAAGAATATGCATGAAAGGGAAATTAAAGAGAAAATAAATGAAAATGAAAGAAAAAAGGAAAGTGAAAGGAAGAGACACTAGAAATCAATGAAAAAGAGGCATCTAAGAAACAATTGACAACTTTTGATCAGTTTTCAACTTTAACAACTCTATTTTTGCGAAGGAAGAAATCAAACTCAAAGACAGAGAACAAGCAAGGGAGCAAGCAAGGAAGGAAAGAAAGGAAGTGTAAGAGCAAGTTTGGACAACAACAAGTAACGCTAGAAAATAGAGATGGATTTACAGGTAACAGTGTGCATGTGTGATTTAGCATGATTGAATTTGATGCATTGTATATGCATTGGTTTATTGTTCATGGTTTGTATCATTGTCATGGAATTTTTTTGGATTGACATTGGTATACAACCTTTCCCTGCCATTTTGTGGATAGCCATGATGGAGTGGGTTCCCTATTTTGGTTAAGCTTTGGATTTCCATTAGATTATAGATCATATTTGAAGTGGTCTCAGGAAATTCCCAAGGTTTGGGAGTGGAGATGGTTTTCTCTTGGAACTCTTGACAAGTGGGTGGAGACAGGAAAATTTCTCTAGTTATGGTGAAGAAAGTTTGAGGCATCCAAGCTTGTTTTATTTTGGTGATTTCTGTACTAGTTTAGGTGAAATCGTTGTGGTTGATGGTTGAAGTGGTTTAGCCTTTGTAAGCCTAGGTTGGTTCCATTTTGGTTTATTGCAAGTGATCCCACATTCTTGCTTGGAATATGGCATGGGGGTGATTGGGTTAGAAGAAATATTTTTATTTAGCCCCAATCCATGGTCAGGTGGTACGTGGAAGTCCCTGACTTGGTTGGAATTTTCATATGGTAATATGTGTTAATTCTTTAATGAGATCAATGAGCACAAGTTCTAGTTTACTATATGATCATATGATTGGTTTATCATGGTTTCTTTTTGGTTATATGTTGGTTCTGAGCATGGTATATTTATCATTATGTGATGTGCTCTTGTTATGGTTATATTCCATGGTTTGATAGGCTCTTGGTAATGCATTTGAATGCATGAGCTAACATATATTTGTACAACTAGTAAGAGATTGGTGAGCCTTCCTGATCATCCTTAGACGATCTAATGAAATAGAGATTAGATATGAGTTCATTAGCTATAGGTTCTTTCCTCAGAAAGTGTTTACATAAATGATTATCATATGTATTAGACAATTTTGAGCAAGGATTGAGTCAAGAACAGTGCAAGTAGACTCCTATAGGAATTTAAGGAAGTTATGGGTTGTTGGCCTGGAGGCTACCACTGAATTTCTAGGTCGAATTCCTTGGACGCAAGGAAGATGGCCTATGAGTGCAACTGTCGATGTGGGGAGGAAGGCTTGTGTGTGGCAGAAGCCTTCTAGGAGCATGCACAAGCCTGCGTGAATGCCGTTGGGATGTAAAGTCAGTAAAATGGTAGTTCCAGTTGAGGTAAAGATCACTAGTGGATGTTTTCTAACATCTAGGTGATTAGGTGTCCCTGAGAGGTTGCAAAATTTTGTCAGTTTAGTAAGCCCCACTTCCATAACTAGCAACTGGTTTTTGGGTCATGTCATAGTAACTCTCAACTCATGCTTTCCATAGAGAGCTTTTAAAAGCGGGTAAATGTGGGGTGGTGTAACCATCCCCTCCCACATTTACCCAATTTCAGTGGCCTGCCAGGAGAAATATGAGACGAAGAGTTACTATGACATGAAACGACCTCCTAGATCCATTTAAGGAAGTGGAGCTCACAACTAGCCACATACTGACATCCTACAAGAGCTACATGTCACTTAGGGGGTGAAAAACCACCCCAAGTCACCAAAACTTGAGTTAGACCCCCTTTTCTCTGCCTTAGGCCCAAACCTGCACCTGCAACAAGGCCTCCATGTGGTTAGAGGCCTCCAACTGTATCCATGTGGTTGTGGCCTAATTTCTCTAGTTCTGAGCATGCGGTCCCGGGATCAGTGCCACCTTTTCATGCCTTCATCCAGACGATTGCCCATAATTTCTTAAGACTTTCCACAATCATATATAACATGGAAAAAAAAGTTAAAAATTAAATTTCAACTCAAAAATTTACCTAAACTGACTAGAACATACTAGGCATTTCATCAAACACATGGAAAACATGTAAGCTATAGGTCATGAATACATATTTGACCAAAATAGTCTATGATTCATCAGAGAATAACTGAGAAGGCCTATACCTTCTTCACATAGATGAAATAACACTTATTATTCTATATATTTATCAACTATTCAATAGCTAAACAATTCATGACATAAGCCATAGAAGATACACATCATATAAACAACATATAACAATAAAATAACCAACATATAAACCAATGCAACCCAACCATAATATCACCAACATATTTCCAACATGTATATATGTATCACAATAGCTCTTGTTAACATACAAACTTCCAACCAAGTCAGGGACTTCAACGTACCACCCAATGATAGATTGGGCTGAACCAAATCTCTCTTTCATCCAATCACCCCCACACCATATTCCAAGCGTGAATGTAGGGTATCATGGAATAAACCAAAGAAAAACAAACTAGGGCTTCTAGTGGCCAAACAAGTTCAACCCTCATCCAATGATTCTAGCTCACGATCACACATCACTAACACCAGCCAGATCGATCTCTACCTAAGTTGTCCAAATCTCCAGGAACTAGTAACTCAACCCACAGTCTTCCAAGGCTTTAGAGAATTTGTCCAAACTAGTTGCAGGGACTAGTAACTCAACTCACTAAGGGCTCCAGAGTGTTTGTCCCAACCTAGGCTCAATGACTAGTAACTCAACCCAAGTTGTTCCAGGGCTTCTAGTCTAATCTATGTAAACTTTGAAATGGGAACTGATATGATTACTTGTTTCATTGAGGTAGCAAAAAATTCAACCGATTTTGAAAAGTGGTGATGGAGAATACACTTTTTTTTTCGGAGCATATTTTTGACACTTTAAATATAAATATTCTTTTTTAAATGTTAGTGATTTTCATGTTGATTTTGAAACATGTTGACGTGGAATCAACCTTTTTTATTAGAGGACTTATTTTTGACACTTTAAAGTTTTTAATGTATTAAGTGTGGATACTTTTTTTTAAATGTTACATTTCTTGACACTTTAAAATTTTTATGTCCATATTTTTTTGAAATCATGATTACTTAACGAATTTTGTAGTTGTCTTATTTTTCTTTCTATTTTTTAAATGTTGATTACTTAAAAAAGAAAATATAAAAATCCATATAAAAACGACAAAAAAAAATAAAAAATGTAAAAAAAAAAAAAGTGCTTGTAACCTAAAAAATTTGGAACAAAAAAAGAAAAGACTCTAAAATTACGTAGTTTTTTTTACATTAACAAAAAACTAAAAAATACAGTTAAAAACAAACTAATTAAAAAATAAATAAAGTAAAAAATAAAAAATAGGAATTAACAAAAAACCTAAAAAAAAAAAATTTGACTCAATTCCAAAAAAAAGACAAAAAACAATAAAATTAATATATATAAAATATTTTAAATTAAAAAAAAAAAAAACATTTAAATTATATATATGTATATATAGGGGTTGTCTATAATGCACTTTTGAGATCCGGTGACGAATCCGGCGGAAGAATGAGGTTAAATCTTGATTTTAGCAGTTAATGGTTTTTTAACTGCCTATTTGGATCAGCGCCCTGAAAAAACCATTGCTTGTACTAGCTATCAAACTTGGTCCAATAATGCTGCGGATTTGAGATTTTGCAGAAAGCTTTCAACAAGCGCGTTATAGACTACTTCATTATATATATATATAAACATTTAAAATATATATTTTAATTAAAAAAAAGAAAAAGAAATAAACATTTATTTTTTTTAATATAATTTTTTTATTAAAAAAAAAAACAAATTGTGCGGCTCACTCTGCTGACGCACGACTACTAGTGGGGGCATGGCCCTGGGCAAGGGAGTTTCCTTCAAATCCACCACCCAGGGTTGTTCCCCCTCCCAGGGTCACACCCCCACAATGTTCGAGCAGCGAAAGGGCGATTCTAGGCAGCTCCCCCACCCAGGGTCGCGCCCCCACGGGCAACCGGGCGACAGCAGGGTGAGGCAGCTCCACCGCTATCACGCCCCTACCCTAGTGGTAGTCTTTCAACCACACAAAGGGTGCGGCACCACCACCCATTTTATTTTTAACAATACTCACAAGTGTGGACTACACCTAGCTTTCCATACTTAGTTTATTTTTCACTTTTCTAAGTACAACATTCACATACCCAGCGAAAAAATTCAATTAGTCATCTTCATCATTATTACCATTTGCACATATGCACAATGGATAATTAATGAGAGGGGAAACTCCTTCAAATATGAGTTTGTTGTATGATAATAACAATATTTCACAAAATACACAAGTTACAGTCTTTGTAGGGAAACCCCAAGTTTCCTCTTTACAATTTCTGCTAATATCGTGCAACTCGGCCTGCACCATTTAGCACACCCGATGATCCGAATCGGATCCATAAACGACTATCGTAGAACCGTGACTAAAACAGGTCGAACAAATCCTTGAAGAATCCAAACTACAGTTGAAAACATCCTGCACCAGCGGCCATGGCAGCCGGCATGGAATGACGAGGACCTCAGTCAAAGCACGCTGACTGAGGCCCATGGAGACTATGCAGGAGGTCAAAATAGCCCCTGGGAACCCCGGATCGGGAAAAGGAGCTGGTTTTCGATGCACATTAGTGCTTAGCACTAACGCGCATCGCTGGGCAAACAGGGCTGAAATGGTAGAGCTTAAGCACTTGGTCACGTTGAGAGCTCGGGGACCGCAGGCAGAAAAAGGTAAAAAAGCACCAACATAGGACGGTGGGACCCACGGCCTTGAAACTGGTGGTTTTATCGGGATGCCCTTGAACGGTAAGTGGTTTTGGAGAAAGCAGAGTGATCACAATCACCGATTGACACGTGGTAGCAGAGGAGAGAGAAAAACCGTCGCGATCACGTGTTATCAGTCGAGCAAGTCAACTGTGCTCGATGTGCGAATGACGTTGGATCTGGAGGAGCCCAGATCGGATGGCTGAGATTGCGCCCAATAGACAAGCGTAATTGACAGGGGATTAAGCCGCGATTTAAGAGGATTTGGAATCCGTTGACTGCCACGGTGGAGAAAGCAATGAATCGACAAGCGGGCTGGCACAATTCCGATGGAGACACGTGGCTACTTCCTGAGCATTATGCTGATGCTGAACAGGGAATTCCAAGCACATAGGCGATAAGTGAATCGACACAGGAAGGAGGGCAAACGAACAAACACCAAGGTCAAATGGCTAAAGCCATGAGCAGAGATAGTGAACGGGGGATCAGAAGAGAGATTCAGATCGAAGAGTTCAAGCGACCAAGAGAGACAGTGAACAGTGAACCCTGAGAGGAGGACTGAGCACAGAGAGCAGTAAAGCCAAGCAGAGGAGACAAAGGGCCAAGCTTACCACAGGCAGCATCGAGCGCCAAAGAGCTTGAAGAATCAAGCCTTCCCATAAAGGAATCTGTTTGGATTGAGCATCACAGTTAGCTCTTTCCACTGTAGACCGAGAGTTGCAGAGCTAGTAGGAAGAATAAGAGTCTGTGTACTCCAAGTGGCTTGTGGAATCCAAGAACCACCCTGCCAAGCAAAATCCGCTTCAGGAGAACTCATATTGAGTCCCTACATTTGTAATTCTCTACTTAAAGACACAATAAAACAAGGCCACCACTGAAGCTGGACCGGAGACGTAGCCCTGGAGACTAGGGTGAACTCCTTATTAAAAAAATTGTTTGTGTCTAGTATTGCTTACTATATTTCTCTGCTGTCTTTCTATTCAAAATGTCTATGTATTGGAGATCTGATCAATCTGTTGTTTCAATAACACAGAACACACACCAGCACATGAGTCTGTAATACCTTCGTTTATTAAATCTTCAACTGAGGACACTCATAGGGTGAGAATCAGATCACCTAAACCACCTTTCGAAGAGCCCACCTTGCCAAGTCGGTTCGCCCATCTCGTCGGGCAAAGGCGCCCACCCTCAGGCCACCCTCTGCACAAAATCACCATCTGCAGACACTTTTGTTTATCACACCGTTCAACCCGACTTGTGCCATTCAGCATAGCTCCTTCCTTTGTTCAAACCTACCCACAGTGTGTCGCCCACCCGGTGATCACCCACAACTCGGCCTCCCATTTTGTACTTACCCGCACCTTCGTTCAACCTTCCGCAATTACGACTTTAGACCACTGTGACCACAGTCCTGTTCCACCGTCGCACTATACCGTCATGTGCCTCTGGCCCAGCCACAACTCACCATCGTGAAACTTTCCTGTCAACCTGTTCACCGCACCGCAGAACCTCCAACCGCACTGCAAACTTACTCTGCACTGCCAACCTGCCAGTTGTTCATCCCAACTCGCCCATCGGGCACATTGAGGCCACCTTGTGCCTACAATCATGTTTCTTCGACCCTTCTATTCGGTGCTATGGTCAAGAGCCACCTACACCTTACCTTTCCTTTTCTAGGTTCACTCCTTAGCTCGCCCTCCCTTGAGCTCGCACTTCACTTGTGAACTCAAACTTGTTGTTTTTCTCCAACCATGCATTTCCCTATGTATAGACTCCACACGAATACTTCATGGGTCTGCCTACGTAGACCGACCTCCCAGTTAAGCCATTCGCACCCCAACTCAATTTCGGCTCACCAATGTTGTCACCCCACCGGGTCTGCATGTGAGATATAAGTTCGCCTTCACCAAGTTCGCACACTTAGCTGAATTTTGGTTTTTTGACCTCCACTAAATCGTTGCACTGCACCAACTCGTCATGTCATCACAATCTTTCATCGTAACTATCTTGCCACTCACCAAGTTATCGCACTATTGACTCGTCGCACCATCAACTCGTCGTACCGTCAAATCGTTGCACTCCTTGCTCGTCGCGTTTAAGTGGGAGCACACACACCCAACTCGTTGCACATTGCAACCGTGACTCATGAGCTTGACATAATCTCCCACTCTAAATAGTTGTAAACCTAAACAGCACTATCATATGACATCGCAAAGTGTCACTAGCTCCAACATCCAAAATGTCCATGCTGCCTGCCTCTGCTCTGTCATCGCATAAACCAGAAAGGCTCATGTCTCCATGAAATGGAAAGTCTCCTCAATCCATGATCATCAACCACATCCGTCGCAACCCCATATGCTGCCCCACTATGGAAGGCTAGTCCCTCCAACTCAAGCTACATGCTCACTACAACATATCGTGTTGACTCCATCATGTATTGTCATCATGTGAATTGCCACCATGATACTCCAACACAATGCTAACACATCTCAGTACACTGACGTCCCGCATGATTCGAACTAGTCGGGTAGCTAATCCAACTATCACGCTCAAACCATGAGAATGCACATCCTCATGCAACCATTAGTAATTTCTCTCAGTATCTTGCCACAACATCAACTCGATCAAGAATCCATCTCCATCTCCATCAAAATGTAAGTAAGCCATGCCCAATTCCATGAAGTAGTCCCCATCTCATCTACAACATGTTGTCCATGATGTTGGTGTCAATGTGCTGCATGTCAATCAGTCTCATCTATCCCAACATCATCATCCATATATGTGTAAAATCCATCTCCCCAAGATGAAGAGATCCTCTCATCAAACCGACTCTCTATTTTCCACATCTAGGTCCATGAAGCAACCTCCATCATATCTATAATGTGCCATCCCTTAAGTCTACCAAAGAAACAAGTATACACCTGCCTCATCATCCATGTGCTACCCATGGCCAGAAACCAATCAGCACCCATGTATCAAAAGTGGTTAAGTCTCGGCTGAACCCACGCCCAAGTGTTGCCACCAAGGCATCATCATCGCTGCAACTTCATCACTTCAAAGTGTCTCATATCGATCCTCCACATTAAGTCACTATCTCAAGCACATACATAAATGTACTCAAAAGTATGCACCCCATCCTGCATCAAAGTCCCTGACCTCAGTTCCTTAATGCACCAGATCCTCCAAGTCCACCATAATATGAAGTCCCCAAAAGTTACAACCTCATGTCATCATGAGCTCCATGAGTCATCTCCAACCAACACCCTAGCAAGCATAGATGTCTTGGCCCCAAAGGTCTCTACAAGATACCTCAGCTCCCCATGTAGTAGGAATGCTCCATAGTCTGCTCATAACTCCACCAAGTCCATGGCCTTGTTGTACATAAGTGCACAACATTGCCATCACCTCATAAGTAAAATATATCCATGTCACATTAGCGAATCCAACTGCACAACATTCCTGCCTTGGCACTCCTCATTGGATGCCCATAAGTAACACCTATACAAGTGCTCCTATATAATGTCCCTACATAAGACTGCCATGCTCCATCTCTCCAACTTGATGTCCATGACTCAAGTTTCAAATGTTGTCCAACTAAGTAGACCCACCACAACATCGGTCATCCTCATCCAAGTCTGCAATACGGTCTAGTTCCCATAGTCATCCAAACCATATCATCATCAAGTCATATATGTCCCTTCCACCACAACTCCCCCACTAAAGGTTCCACCAAGACTTCCTCTTTGTCTCAGCCATGAGAAGTCCACCCAAGTATGATCGAAACCAATTGTGTGTCCTTCTCCAATCTATCCATGAGTCATGTCGAGCACTTAGCCAATTCTCCATATGGCTAAAGCATGATCCATTCCTCCGCAATGATCATCACGTTCCTCCCTTGTCATGAGCATTTCCACCTTCTATCATAAGGTCACAAACAACCCCAACAAGCTATGCAACAGTTAATGGTCCTTACTTCTCCATACAAGGTCTCATCATAGACATCCAAGGTAAGATCTTCCACTGCATCAGCAAACTAACTTTGCCCTTCCCTACATATGGCCCATCCTCCAAAAGTTCCAACGAAGCGCAAGTGATAATAGGAATACTTACTTCATCATGAGGCTCCTCCATGTGAGTGTCCTCATTCACCAATGTCTGCAAACTGCACGATCCTGGTCCAACTTGATCAATTTCAAGTTCCTCCTCTATCATGGTCATATCTGCAACATCCTAAAACATCAAGACTTGCTCTTCTTCATCATCACAATCTACAGCTACACCCTGCTCCATTGCCAAACCAAGTCGAAGAAGTTTGTCTTCAACATTCCTTTGAAAGATTTCAAGTTATTCTCGAACCTGTGGGTTCTCTTCTTTCATCCGCTTCAACCTGTATAAGGTCAGCAAGAGCCTCCCTTGGCATTCTTCCAAACCTACCATGTCTTGTCGTTCAGATTGGCCCAAGCATAATGCTTCACCCCTGCTAAACCTGTCACATAGTGTAGCACTTCAATTTGCAATTATGAATCACCAAAGCCCATAAAATCCGGACTTCTGATACCATCTTTCACACCCCTACCTTGGCGGTAGTCTTTCAACTGCATCAAGGGGGGTGCGGCATCACCACCCGTTTTCTTTTTAACAATACTCACAAGTGTGGACTACTCCTAGCTTTCTATACTTAGTTTGTCTTTCACTTTTCTAAGTATAAAATTCACATACCCAGTGGAAACATTCAATTAGTCATCTTCATCATTATTACCATTTACATATATACAAAATGGATAATTAACGGGAGGGGAAACTCCCTGGAATATGAGTTTGCCCATATGATAATAAAAATATTTCACAAAATATACAAGTTATAGTCTTTACAGGGAAACCCCAAGTTTCCTCTTTACAACATTTGCCAATCTCGTGCAACTCAACTTGCACTGTTTAGCTCACCCAAACCACTGTTAGGAGCACCCACCCCTGTCAAGTCGAGTTGCCTAGCTCATCGGGTAGAGATTCCCACCCTCCGGCCGCCCTCTGCACCAACTCATGTCCACTGGGACTTCCATCTATCACACCGTTCAACCCAACTCACATCGTTCAACACAGCTCATGCCTCCGTTCGGACCTGCCCACGGCGTGTCACCTACCCAGCGATCACCCACAACTTGGCCTCCCGTTCCACACTTGCACGCGCCTTCGTTCGACCTTCTGCAGTTATGACCGCAAACCACCAGGACATCAATCTTGTTCCACCATCGCACTGCACCGTCGTGTGCCTCTGTCCTGGCTGCAGCTCACCATTGTGTAGCTCACCCTCCTACTTGTTCACCGCATCGCAAAACCTCTAACTGCACCGTAGACTTGCTCTGCACTGTCGACTCGCCACTCATTCAGCCCAACTCGCCCGTCGAGTAGAGCGCCCACCCTGCGCTTGTGATCCTGTTTCGATGACCCTTCGGTTCAGTGCTGTGGTCAAGAGCCGCCTACACCTTACCATGTATGTTCTATGTTCACTCCTTAGCTCACGTGCCCTTGAACTCGGACTTCACTTGTGAACTCAAACTTGTTTTTTTTCTCCATCCATGCATTTGCCTATGTATGGCCTCCACACGAATACTTCATGGGTCCACCTGCCCAGGCCAACCTTCCAATTCAGCCATCCGCGCCCCAACTCAACATCGTCCCACCCATGTCGCCGTCCTGGTGGGTCTACATGTGTGATATAAGTTCGCCTTTGCCAAGTTCGCACACTTAACCGAATTTCGGTTTTTCAACCTCCGTTGGCTCGTCGCACTTCACCAACTCGTCCCGTCGTCGCAACCGACTCACCCACTCACCTTTGACTCATCGCACCATTGACTCGTAGCACCATCGACTCATTGCACCATCGACTCATCACACTGTCAACTCGTCGCACACCCGACTCATTGCATTTAACCAAGAGCGCACCCACCCAACTCGTCACACATTGCAACTGCGACTCGTGGGCTTGAAAACCTCCCTCGTGCCCCCACGGGTGATCGAACAGCAATAAAACGGGGCACACAGTGATTTTTTAATAAAAAATTGCACATAATTTATTTTTGTTTTTATTTATTTTTTAAAAAACTTTAAATGTTTTTTTTAATAAAAAA